>JAJIBD010000209.1:0-277500 GCA_021461705.1 Cryptotis parvus
CTTGAAGACCATAAAGGGCAGGCAGACAATTGTGAAAATTCTTCTTAGAAACTGTTAGAAGGAAGAAATGGAATAAAGGTAGGGGAAAGCTGTTGAAACAATCAAGATGTGGAAGAGGGAAAATTTGGCTTAGGAAATTGGTCTTGGCAGGTGCACGTCAGGTAGAAACAATGAACTCATAGGACAATGAGTAGAAATTGTGACTGTGGTTGCCAGAAACTTTCAAGTTGTACATATTCCATTGTTATGTTATATAATAGCTTGCCATTGTATAGAAATTTTATATCTTCTTGTAATAATATGTACTTTATTAAGCATTTTTAACATCGTGTTTTAATAATTGTCTCTTAATGACCATGATTTTTGTTTTTCAATGTTATAAGGCCTCTCAAACTCTCAAAACTTAGGGGCCCTGGGGACCACTCCCAGAGATATTCAGTCAACCAGGCTGGGGGTTTCAATGCAAGGGCCTGGTGGTACAGTGCTGGGAACCTCCCTCAGTAGTCAGGGACCAGCAGGACACTCCTGATGGTTCTCAGGGGGGTCCTCAGGGCTACATCTGTCTATGTTCAAGGGGTCACACAGTGTTGGAGTTCAGATTCAGATTCTGCCCATGCCTCTCCTCTCTGTTGGACCTCAAATGACATTGATTTTTTGCACTTTATCTTATGATCCAGACCTTGAACTTTTTAATCTACATTATGGATAGAATTCATATAAATGATGAACATTTTCTGCCCTGATTGAATAAGGGAGGATCTCTAATAATTCAGTTAAGCCTTTAAGATTCGTCAAATACCATTATAACAACCATCAACTAGAAATCCAGATCTGTCGAGTAGAATCATAGTGTAACAAGAACTCTGTCAGACCCAATATTCTTAGCCTGCAGGTCCATGCAGGGGGAAAACAATGGCCAGTCATTGATTTAAGGTTTGAGAATTAGAAGTACCACACCCCAATCATAGGAACTCCCATTTTTCCCTGAAGGTCAGGAATCATTTCATGGACATTAAGATTAAGACTCAAATTTAGTCAGGGGAAGAAAAGTTGAGGGGCACATATTATTTTAAAATGAAGCAGAACAAAAGAATGGCTAAAGATTTAAATCATGTTGTTCACTTTTCCTAACATGTAAACTCTGAAAATGAATCAGCTAATAGGTGCTCGTCTGTAAGATTAGGTAAGCAGTATGTTATCAGATACATTTTATTTGAAGAATGATTGTTGCCTTGCAGAGGAAGGTAGAAAGCATGTCGTATATAGCTCATTTGAAATAAGGAATTTGCAGTTACGAGATCAACAAAGTCTTATTATTAATAGGATTGTGTGAGAGACCCAATAGAGAAGCGGACAATGGCCAGACCCTACATAAAAAGTAGAACTCTAACCCACAGCCTGCAGGAAATCAATCCTTTATCTTCAATAAACAACCTCAGAAGCTTCTGTAAGTCAGACTTGCAGGGAAACCAATTGCTGTCTCTAGGAATAATCCGGAAAGCTAAATAATGGCTGCTGCCACCACTGGCCTCAAATTTCCAGAACATGATTAATAACTGTCAACCTCCCTAAATTTTACTTCCAACTTGGATTAGCTAGGGAGAGCCAAACATGCTCCCTTAACCAACTGCAGCAGCAGCAGCTCTTCTTTCAGCCCGACCACCTCCATCTCCCCATCCAACTGCCTCTAGTCAAGACCCTACTACACCCCTCCCACCCCCACTTCTCCACTCCTAAAGTTTTCCCTCTCCATAGACATCTTTGAGTCGCTGCCAACATGTGTGTGACAGTGGCTGATTCCTTTGCAATATAGCAAGTTCAGAATTAATAGCCTTTGCTTGCCTCATGTGGTGGATCTTCACCTCTCTGCACACTTGAGAACATAGAAATCATGTAAAACTCTTCTGTTTTTACCACACGAAATAAAAGTTACTTTACCTTTGATATTGGTAGCAGTTATAGATCATATAAACAAAGCCCCAGAGTATATCCAGATGACCACTAACACAGAGGAAGGCAGGCTCGGGGAAGGTTCAGGAGTAAGGAAGTTGGAATTTGGGTTAAAAGTGAAGACGCATCCTATACACAATTTTCCTCTCCAACTTTAGTTCTATTTTCCCTTCAGAGCAAGTGACATATGCATCATTGTCCATCATGACAAGGCCCATTCCCTTGAGAGTTTTCTTTGTTCCCTCCTTCCTCTACTTCTTTTGACTCCCCACGCTGCCTTACTTTCTGCAGCCTGCTTGAACCAAGTCTTTTGGTGCCAGCCAAGTATGCATCTTTTTCATTGCAGACTTTAATAGGACACAAGACTAGCTACCTAATTTTGTGGGGGACTTAAGCAAAATAGAATCGTGAGACCCTCCCTGGTTCAAAACTGATTCAAAATTTCTCAGCAAGTGGTAACAGAGACTGCAAACAAGCAAGAGGCCTTTCTTGATGGATGCAGAAATTCTGCATAACCCATAGGCCAACCTGTCAAAGCCCTGCCTGTCCCCAAGGGGAAGCTTAGTTAAAGTGCATGTCGTCCCCCACCCCCACCCACACCTTCACCTGACCTATTTGCTCTGATTTGCTAAGAGAATTAGCTATAGGGGAAAAGTGCTGTCTTTGTGAAATGATAAAACAGTATGAAGATGAATTTTTCTTTTTTATTTCTCACCTTTCTAACCCAATTAACCCCAGGTTGGGCTTGAAGGGACCATACTTTGGAGAGTGAAGGTTCTGTCTCCTTGCACTTGGGTCTGCACTTAAGAGCAGAGTCTAATGCCTGAGATGACAAATCTAAGCTCCTGGGACCCGAGCCTTGACGCCCATATCCAGGCAAGGCTAATGTGCTATTTCTCTGAGAAGAAGTTCAAGTTTCACTTGAACTCTGCCTGGGATAAATAAAAATGAGATACTGGAAGTTTGTAAACTGGGTAAATGAATCATTAGTCTGTTGTTTGCTAAAAATAATGCAAACACACACTGACTAGCAAGTGGCTGTACAGGCAAACGGCGCATTCCTGCTCTGTCCTCAGTGGCTCGCAGCTGTTGCACCATGCCACAAAGCAGTAGCAGTGGGAAACCCTGAGACAAGAAGGGAGTTCTTGTCCTGTTGTTTTCTGTAAAGAGTCAGCTATTTCTTTAATTAGGAAAAATGGCCCTGTGTTGTCCTAGGGTCTCAAAATACCAGTCTTCAGCAACTGAGACCAGATGATGCCTATAAATATTATCAAACACTCTATTGGCATTAAGTTGAGGATGGTTATATTCATAGGAGACCTGGGGTGTTTCTCTGAAACTAACCATTCTGCCATTTAAAAAAAATAGAAAAGGTGAAATGAAGCCATTCTGGGCAAAAAGTCATTTGGGCTCAGTGAAAGAAGTAAGACTTGACAGACAGTTGCTATCGATTTCCTGCATATGTAAAATATAAACAGAGAAAACAAACAAACTGGTCCCAACAGTGAAAAAATAGCGGCTAGACTTATTGTAATCTCTGGCTAGAAGAAGTAGAAGGGTTTTGTGGCAAGGTGGACAGTGGAAATCCAGTCACGGATGCAATGTATCTTACACTCAAACACAGAGCTAGACGCCTGGAATCCCCAGGATTATAAACTAATGATAAATCAATTAGAAAAAGAAATGGTTTTCTTGTGGTTTTTTCCCCTGCATTATGGGGACACAACTAGAGGTTCTTCCAGGGGTGAAAATAAAGTCAGCCACAGGCAAAGTAAGCACCTTAAAATAGGACTGGATCTGTATCCTTTTGCCTCTATTTAATGCTCAGTTCTAGGTTGGCATTAGTACCCTCGACAATTATTAGCACACTGTTCCATTTTCTGTCTTACCTAACCTCTGACTCCCACACGTTTGTGATAATTTCCATCTTTGACAAGACCTCCTGATATATGTTTCACTTGACCTTGGATATTGGTATCATAATATATACATATATATTTATGTTATGCAGATAAATGCAGTCATTCTGTATCTGTCTCTCTCCTTCTGGCTAATTTCGCTCAACATAATCTTCTCCATGTCCATCCATATAGTCTGGAAGGGAAGGAAAAGAGAAAGAGAGAGAAAGGGAAAGAAATAAAGAACCTGCCATGGAGGTGGGCTGGGGAAGGGGAGGGAACCGGGACGTTGGTGGTGGGAGATGGGCACTGGTGGAGGGATGGGTGCTGGAACACTGTATGACCAAAACCCAAATATGAACTTTTTAATTGTATATCTTTTTACTTATATATCTCATGGTGGTATAATAAAATACTTAAAAAATAAAAAACAAAAAATAGGATAGGATCTGTCCTATCTCTCTTTTGTCACAGAAAAAGATCCTTAGGGCTAGAGCCATTGTTCAACAGGTAGGGCACTTGTCTTCACACAGTCAACTTAGGTTTCATCTCTGGCACCCTATAAGGCTCCCCCAAAGCCTATCAGGAGTTACCCCCTGAGCACAGAGCTGGGAGTAAGCCCTGAGAACTACTGGATGTAGCCCAAAAGCCAAAAAAAGAAAAGATCTTTTATTGGGGTGGGGGAGGGGATTAACTAAAATGTTACCTTGAATGCAGAACATCCACAACAACCCAAGAGTTCTGGAATGCCAAACTGGCCTTTCTATCATCCTAATCTTTGGGAGTCAAAAATTTTGTCTAGAATCTCAGGTTACTGGAACCTAAGGCTCTCAGAGGACAAGCCACATCTCTCCAGTCCGGTGGCTTCCACCTCACTCCCCACACTTAACATCCTTAAACCATTATTCACTTCCTTCCCCCTCCTGCTTTAGAAATGTTTATCCAGCAAACTCCTCCTAGCTAATGTCCACTTAAAATGGAAGGTTTATTTCCACTTAGCTTAATGAAGCCATTAAAATAATTCATGGTTTCCTCTTTTATGATTATTATTATTGTACTAGGCACTGTCTTAATCCTAGTGTATCAATCACAGAGACCCCCATAACAAGCCTATGATCCCCATGTTTACAGATGGAGAAACTAAGCTTTTGAGAGTGTAAGTGAACTTCTGGAAGTAACACAGCTGCTACCCTCTTCGCCCATGCTCTTTAAACTAGTTGGTGCCACATGGGACTTGAGCACACAGCTTCTGGGCCTTAGCTCAGTGAACTATCCAAACAAATGTTTATCAAACTACAACTACACACAAGTTCTCAGACTCGATACCAAGGGCATTCCAAAGCATGGAGCAGTTTCTCTTAAAAATGGTTTCCAAAGTGCCTGCTATAGAGGCAGGCTGGGTGGGGAGGGGAGGGGCAGAATCTGGGGACATTAGTGGTGGGAATAGGGCAATGGTGGAGGGGTGGGTGCTGGAATAATGTATGACTGAAACCCAATAACAAACATTTTTATAATTGTATATCACATGTGGCATAATAAAAAATTTTTAAAAAATAAAATGTTTTGTCAAGGGTACTAATGCCAACCTAGAACTGAGCATTAAATAGAGGCAAAAGGATACACATGACAACCTTTTTAATGTATGTTCTGTAATCCATAGTCTGGAAGGGAAGGAAAAGAGAAAGAGAAAGGGAAAGAAATAAAGAACCTGCCATGGAGGGGGCTGGGGAAGGGGGAGGGAACCGGGGACGTTGGTGGTGGGAGATGGGCATTGGTGGAGGGATGGGTGCTGGAACACTGTATGACCAAAACCCAAATATGAACCTTTTAATTGTATATCTTTTTATTTGTATATCTCACGGTGGTATAATAAAATACTTAAAAAATAAAAGAAAATGTTTGAAACAATAAAAATAAAAAAATAAAATGGTTTTCAAAATGATTCCATTTTAGGTCCTTCTAATTCATCCTGTACCCTGATAGAGCATAAAAATAATTGTCTTGAAGTGTTTTTGGCTTCAAGTATACCCGAAGTTCTCTGTTTTGTACACAAACAAGTTCAGGATCTTCTGCAGGACATTTAAAGGAACTAGTGTAGGGGAAGGAGTAAGAAAGGGCCTGCTGCTATCAGACCCTTTGGGTTTGAACCCTGGGCCTAATGCCAAGCAAGGACCTTGAAAAATACAACTCAATCCATCTGAGCTTCAGTTTTCTCCTCTGTAAAACTGGGAGACAGTTGGGTTGTTGTAAGGATTGACAAGGGGCACTCAATCCCAGCACACAAAAAACCATATTAAGAATCAATGATCTTCCTTTTTCCTCAACACCAACTTCAGTTCCCATCTTACTTTCCGTAATCGGACTTCAAGCTCAGCAGACTTCTTTGATTCACCACACCCTGGATACAGGTAGATAATTCTGCCTCCTCTTTAATGTTCACCTTCTAACAGGCCCTCCCTGGCTCTCCTCAGGTAGCTGAATTCTACTTCTCTAAGATGCAGCTCAAGCCTCATTGCCTCTTCTGAGTTTCCCACCGTTCCTACCAAGAACATTCATTCTACCATGAATTTCTGAAGCATGATTTCCTGGGTGATGAACTCAGTCCTCCAAGCAGCTAATAAACTTTTGAGCTTGGTCTATCTCCCACAAAGTGCTGTAAGTTGTTTGGGAATAAGGGGTTGAACCCTTCCTCTCCTTTGTCTCCCCTCTAGCAATGATTATGGCAGAACACCCATGACAAGTGTGTGCTAATCACATGCTGAGAGTATGAATGAGTGGGATATTATCCATCCCACTTTTTATGTATGGTGTTTTTTTCTCTAATATTTCAATACACACTTTAAAAATCTGACCTGAAAAAGAGTATTAAAGTGTGTGTGTGTGTTTCAAATGGAAGGGAAAAAAACTCTCCAGCTGTGACTAATGTCTTCAATTTATAGTATATCCAATTTGGAGAGACCGTGCTTTTTCATAAGGTTGCATAACTGCTAACAAAAACATTTTCAGCCACAGGATGTGTGTTGGAAAAATTTAGCCCTTCATTAGATGGGAAAGATGTAAACGCCAAAGGTATAACTTTCCTTGGTGCCCATCTTACCATTAGTCACAGAGATTAGAATGACCTTAGCAAAAATAGTTTTGTTGGGAGCCGGGAGTTTGGCCCAAGTGGTCGACTACATACCTTGCATATGTGTAGTTCTGGGTTTAATTCTGGATATATTTGCTTCCCAGTACTGTGAACACACACACACACACACACATCTCTTTGGAATTGGATCCCCCCCATAACAATTAAAAAAAAAGATTTCCTTCTAATTCTAGCTACCATGTCTTTATAAACAATGTAGATATTGCCAGTTATTAAGAGTACCCACATCAAGAATGTTGAAGGGAATGAGAGACTCTTGCTCTTCAAGCCCGTGTTCTTGCTTGAACATGTGTCTTGCTTACTTGTCTGTATATCTCTTTGTTTGCCCATTTCCACAGGGAAAAGCCTGTGTTCCTTCTTGAATACACACTTATCCCTTTTTCTCCTCTCACAACTTTCTAAATAAGTTTCAGTAAAAAATTTCTTGCTTCACTCACCAAAAATGAAAAGGGGTGGGGATGAGGGATGACACGTGTTTCTGGAGTAAAGATCTCAAATAAAGCAAGTTGAGTGTTATCCACTTCCCAACACATGCTTTAGCCTTTTGGAGGTAGAATAATGGTGAACATTCTTCCAAATAAAACATGAGTACGAGTGATAGAGTTGACTTGCTGGCAGCAGCAAGCTAAGAGGTAAGACTAAAGATAGGTGATGTCTAGTGAATGTCTCAAGTAACTATACCGCAACAGTCTTTTATACTCTGATATCACTTGATCACTTGACATCCCGTTATTCATCAATTTGCTCGAGCGGGCACCAGTAACATTTCCATTGGACCCTATCATGTGCCAGTGTAGCCCAATGGCGTCTGGTTGCTTCAGGAATACGAAGAGCCTCAAACCATTCGTTCAGTGTCTTGACGAAGAAATCTGACCATCTTGTAGGTGGGTGGCCACGTGATCTTCTGACGCCCCCATGGGATGCAGTCGGTAACGGCTCTAGTCTAGCGGTCAGTCTCCAAATCACATTACATGTCCAGCCCATCTGATTTTTTGATGCCTTGGCAAACGAGACAGCGTTTACTCTGATATATGAGGATGTAAAAACCAAGCAGATGAAATTTGTATGACTATCTTTAAAATACATTTTAAAATGTACTTGAGAAGTTTTTAGAGGCTGGAGTGGTAGGGCATTTGCCTTGCATGCAGCCGACCTGGGTTCAATCTCTGGCATCCCATATGGTCCCCCAAGCACCGCTAGGAGTAATTCCTGAGTGTCACCAGGTGTGACCCAAAAAAGAAAAAAAAAAGAGGTTTTTAAAAACTATAATTTTTTAATAAATAAAAGCAGCAGCTGAGCACTAGCTTTGCATGTGTGAGGCCCTCGGTTTGATCCCTAGCATCACACAAAACAAACCTCCTAACGTATCAGTAGTCAAACTCCTGATTTCACAATTCAAACAAATTGTTTTAATTATTACTTTTCTATTTTATCTTAGTAAATTATCATAATATACAAAGTTATTAGTAGCTGAGTTTTATTTTTTTTAATTTATTTTTTTTAACAATTACAGAAATGTTCTTGCTTGGATTTCGGCCATACAGAATTCCAGCACCCATCCTTCCACCAGTGCCCATTTCCCACCACCAATGTCCCCAATTCCCTCCCCCCATCCCTAGCCTGCCTCCGTGGCAGGTTCTCCGCTCTCTTTTCTCTTTCTCTTTCTCTCTCTCTCTCTCTCTTTCTCTCTTCCTTCTCTTACATATTGTGGATTGTAATACATATACTTAGAGGTTATCATGTGTATCTTTTTGCCTGTATTTAATGCTAAGTCCTATGTGTTAATAGACATTCGACAATTATTGGCACACTGTTCCCTTCTCTGTGTTACCTAACCTCTGCTCCCAAACATTTGTGGTAATTTCCACCTTTGACAAGACCTCCTGATCCACATTTTGCCTGACCTTGGATATTGGTATCATAATATGTTATATATATATACATATATATATATATATATCATGGAAATAAATGCAGTTATTCTGTATCTGTCTTTCTCGTTCTGGCTAATTTCACTCAACATAATCCTCTCCATGTCCATCCATTTATAGCCAAATTTCATAACTTCATTTTTCCTAATAGCTGCATAGTATTCCATTATGTAGATGTACCAAAGTTTCTTTATCCAGTCATCAATTTTCTACCACTCTGGTTGTTTCCAGATTCTGGCTATTGTGAATAATGCTGCTATGAATATAAAAGTAGAGATGGTGTTTCCACTGAGTGTTTTTTTCCCAGGTATATTCCCAGGAGTGGTATGGCTGGGTCAAATAGGAGTTCAATTTCTAGTCTTTGGAGGAATGTCCATATAGTTTTCCAAAAAGGCTGTACTAGTCGGCGCTCCCACCAACAATGGATGAGAGTCCCCTTTTCCCCGCATCCACGCCAGCACTTGTTGTTCTTGCTGTTTTGGATATGTGCCAGTCTCTGTGGTGTTAGATAATATCTCATTGTTGTTTTGATTTGCATCTCTCTAACTAATGATGATGAGCATTTTTTCATATGTCTTTTGGCCGTTCAAACTTCTTCCTTGTCAAAGTTTCTGTTCCCTTTCTTCTCCCCATTTTTTGATGAGATTGGCTGTTTTCTTCTTGTAAAGTTCTACCAGTGCTTGATATATCCTGGAGATTAACCCCTTATCAGATGGGTATTGGGTGAATATTCTTTCCCATTCTGTGGACTGTCTTTGTATCTTGGTCATTGTTTCTTTTGAGGTGCAGAAGCTTTTTAGCTTCATGTAGTCCCATATCTTTATCTTTTCTTCTAGTTGTTTTGTTAGTGGTGTTTGTTCTTTGAAAATGTCTTTAGCTTCAATGTCGTGGAGGGTTTTTCCTATATTTTCTTTGATGTACTTTATGGATTCAGGTCTGATATTGAGATCTTAATCCATTTTGATCTGATTTTTGTGCAAGGTGTTAGACACAGGTCCAAATTCATTTTTTTTACATGTAACTGCCCCGTTTTCCACTTGTTGAAGAGGCTTTCCTTGCTCCATTTCGTACTTTTTGCTCCTTTGTCGAAGATTAATTGTTCATGTATTTGAGGCTGATTGTCAGGATACTCAACTCTATTCCATAGGTCCACAGGTCTATTTTTATTCCAATACCATACTGTTTTAATTACCACTGCTTTGTAGTAGAGTTCGAACTTGGGAAAGGTGATGCCCTCACATCTTCTTTTTCCCAAGGATTGCTTTTAAAAGCTATCCTTGGGAGTTTATTATTACATACAAATTTCAGAAGTGTTTGGTCAATTTCTTTGAAGCATTCCATGGATATTCTTGTAGGGATGGCACTGAATCTGTATAAAGCTCTAGGGAATATTACTATTTTGACAACGTTGATTCTCCCGATCCATGAGCAGGGAATATGTTTCCACTTACTCTGTCCTCTTTTTTTTTCTTGAAGTAACGTCTTGTAGTTCTCTCTTTGTAGAGGTCCTTTATGTTCTTCGTCAAACTGATTCCTAGGTATTTAATTTTATGTGGTACACTTGTGAATGGGATTGTGTTCTTAAGATCCCTTTCCTCTCTTTCGTTATTTGTATATAGGAAAGCCACTGACTTTTGGGTGTTGATTTTGTACCCTGCCACTCTACTATAAGCGTCTATTGTTTCTAGGAGTTTTTTGGTAGAGAGTTTAGGGTTCTCTAGGTATAATATCATGTCATCTGCGAATAGTGAAGTAGCTGAGTTTTAGACATACAGTGTTCCAGCACGGATCCTGCCACAGTGCATTCCCAGTTCCCTCCCTTACCCCCAACCTGCTCTCCCTCCACCCATATCCTCCTAGCCTACATCTCCACAAGTAACTTTTCAAAGTTTGGTTGTCACAGTTTGGGTCTCATTATTTCAGTGTTGTTGACTCTGTGGTCTGGATATTTAACTATAGCCTTCCTTTGCACCGCCAGTGTACCCAAATCCCTTGACCTCTGTCTCCCATTTCTTCCTATTTATTTTGTGAAGTATGCAAAAAGTTTTAAAGAAGCAGTGTCTGGCCAAATCTTTCTTTTTTGTTTTATTTGGTTTTGTTTTGTGGCCACACCTAGTGGTGTTCAGGGCTTCCTTTCTCCTGGCTCAATCAGTGCTCAGGGAACCCTCCTGGTGGTGCTTGGGATACCCTATGGGATGCTGAGAATGGATCCCAGATCAACCTCATGCAAAACAAATTCTTTACCCACTGGACTGTTTCTGGCCCTGTGAGCAGAATTTCTATATCAACTTAGGAAGAAACAGATTTTAAATTTTAAACTCTTATTTTGCTCCTTACCTTGAGGGTTTCTTTTACAGCTGAAGGATACTATGTGAGAATTAAAATCTATAAAACAGAATTTTGAATCAATCATCAGAAGCTAAAATTGTTTTCAAGGACAGGGAATGAATTCTGACATTTTAATTACAAGCTCAGTAGAAAGCTTAGTAGTCGAATGTTAGCTCTGAAAATTATTATTATGTTGTCATTATGAATTAATGACTATAAATCAGTTTTGAGCATAATGGTAAATTACAGGGAAAAACTTATGAAACTGTTTTATATTTCCTGATGTACCCAGAGTATTCATCATAATTTACTTGATTAAAAAAAATCCAAACAGTGGAAAAATACAGAGCATAGATATTTTTAATGGATTATGTATATATACAATAGCTCTTTTCCCAGCCATTCAAAAGATGCTCATCCTAATACCATTAGTAATACAAAAAAATTAGAAGAAACTCAGACATTAAGAATATGGAAAGAGTAAGAAAATTATAATGTTGTTGATTATATAACTATTAAAAAGTGATAAACATAAAGATATGTTATGAATTTTAAATACAAATGCTATAAAGTTTAAAATTTTTATATTTTCAAATATTTATGTGTGCTATGACCACAATTCTCTAAAAATATGCACACATGAAGCAAATTATGGAAAAGTTCTAGAATTTATATTTGAACAGTTACATTACGAGTTTTTCTTGTTCCATAAAGTATATAATATTTTAACTCCTATTTAAAATAGGTCAGGAGATAGTATTATGGGTAGTATATGTGCTTTTGCCTCGCACTCAGTCAATCTGGATTCAATCCCCAGCACCCTATATGTTCCCCTGAGCATCACCAGAAATAACCCTGAGTGTAAAGCCAGGACTAAGCCTTGAGCATTGTGTGGTGTAACCCAAAAGCAAAAATAAAAAAGGTACATTATATTTATAATTTTTAAATTAACTTATTTCTCTATTGCTGTTCTATTCTTTTTTCTCAATAGCTATACCTGGTGACTACTCCTGATTGGTGCTTGCATTTGGGCTGTGCTCAGGGACCCATGCAGACCCATGTCACAAACCTGGGTGTCTGACATACAAAACGTGTGCACTACCCCTTTGAGCTGTCTCTCTGGCCCAAAGTAATTCCCCTTTTAAAGACCAACCATATGATAGGACAGTCGTACTGGATGGTATGGAACTGTCAGTGTTCATCACTTTTGACCTGAGAAATTACAATGTTTAAGCAAATACTTTACTATAATTGTGCCATTAACAAACTGAATCCTTTTGTTAATGAAAGTTGATCATTCCTATCTAAAATGTTCTTTTTTAATAGAGGTCTCCTGAGTGGTGTGGGGATCTGGTGACCACTCCCAGACCTCGAAAATAGAATATTTTCTGGCTAGAAGTGTATGAGTTTTCCATGGTCACCCCTTACTGTTCAATCTCTCAAGTTCACTATGGCAGTACTAGGTACAAAAAAAAGTGGTTGGGGGAGCATAGGGCTGGCTTAGGGACCACAAACATGTGTGTCACCCCTATCACCCTCTATTTAAGGTATCTTTAAGTTTCAAAATGGATCTAACATTTGGGGAATTATGGTGAAATTAATTACTTAGATTTCACATTTGAAACAGCAATGTCAAAATACAGAGCTTTATGAATTTTAAGTAAACAAATTTAGAACTGATAAGCTACTTCCATTGCATCTACTTTTTAGCATCTACTTTTGAAATTAAGTGTCATGTTCATTTTTAAATTATTCAATGGCCAGTATAAAGTAAAACATTCATAATTTAATAAGTAAATTTGCTTCTAACCTGTGATGAAATGACATTTAAATTGCTTCGTGCTCTGTGATTACTCAGAGATAATTAGACCTCTAAATATTACTGTAATGAAAACCATGGGTTTAATGAACCATAGAAATTCAAACCAAACAGAATCGTTACTTCTTTACTCAATATTTAAATTCAGCATAAAAATCATTTAACAATTGGTTGAAATTTAAAAAAAATCATTTAGGGCAAGTCAGGCCATAAAAATGTGAAGTGAAATGAAATGTACTCAGAAGACTTTGTAATAGTAGATACAAAGAAAGGGTGACCAGTTGAATAGAGGGGGAAGAGAACTTTGCCTCTTCTAGGCAATTGCTATTTTAAGTATTTAATACCATAGTCAATGACTCTTTACTTTCAAAATATTTTATGATGCATTCGTCAACAATGGACAAACTACTGACTCCTTGAGGGAAAACATATGTATGTGTGTGCGAGTGCATGTGTGTATTCATATTTGTAACACTAAAACCAAACACAGTGCTAGTACATGGTCGATAACCAACACAAGTGAGGCAAATAAGTACCTGAGTTGGTTAAACAGATTAGATTAAATAAAAACAAAGCTATAGATAATGTGCTTGGATAAAGGTCATTTTTCTACCTTATCCTTGACTTTTAGATCCTGTTTACAGTGAATCGGATGAGATAAATGTGAAAACCAATACGTAAAGCAATGGTTTGGGTAGTGCAAAGCTATTAGCACTAGAAACAAAAACAAGGAGTTAAATCCAGGATAATAAATGTTTCTCTATGTCAGGGCTCAAACTCAGATCTCACGAATGCAAGGCACGTATTTCATGAGTCCTATCACCGGCCTGAACACATTACAAGGGCCACAATCAGCATTGCTTGGGAGCACTGGAGTCCACTGGTGGCATACTGAGCCCAGCGGGCAGGCTTGGTAATTCAGTGTTCAGTCTAGCATGGTGGGCCAATTCAGTCCTCAGACTTTGCCCAGTGGCCATGGAGTGCTCATGGGTGGGTAATAAAATTCAGGGTTTTACACATGCCAACCAGAAGCTCCATCACTTTGGCCCCTGCTGAGAAAATTTTAAAGCAGTAAACACAAAGTCTTCCAATTAACTTTTTGGAGGGAGAAATTGAGTCCATAGGAATCAAATAGATCTAATGATAATTTGTGTATTAAGAAGTTTGGGGAATTAATCCGACCACAGCTTCACCATAGTGTTGTTTTTTTTCAAAAGTCATAATTTAAAAAGTAACAAAGATAATACAGTGGGAAAGGTGCTTGCTTGGCACATGGCAGACACAGGTTTGATCATCCCTGGCATCCCATATGGTCCCTGAGCACCAATAGGAATAATTCCTGAATACAGAGCCATGTAATGCTCGAGATGAGAGCCTTTCTAATAGGGTATACCACCTACACGGCAGAGCCTGGCAAGCTACCCTTGTTTTATGTTATGCCAAAAACTAGTAACAATTATGAACCTCAATTCCATGACCTGAAGAATGGTTTGAGGCTCTTCCTGTCCCTGGAGCAAGCAGATGCTCTTGGGCTACACTTGCTTGTGACAGGACGAATGGAGATGTTACTGGTGCCCGCTCGAGCAAATTGATAAACAACGGGAAGACAGTGATACAGTGATACAGTGATACAGAGCCATGAGTAACCTCTTAGCAATGCTGGATGTGTCTCAGAAACAAATAACAAAATCAACAAAATTTGCTATTTTTTACTGTGGGGGTGCAAAGGGAGGAGAGGAAAAGGGAACAGGACCTCTCAAATGGTGCTGAGAAGTCCCCTGGGCCACTCCTGGGGACTCTAGGCCAACAAGGCCATAGGATAAGGAACTGATTGGGCCCTGAGGTATCTCCGGGTTCATGCCCAGCAGTGTATGCCCAGGTTAAATAGGGAACATGCATTATCTCTCTGACCCCCATCTTACTCATTTTTAGATGAAGTAGTCTAGCATTTGTCATACACACATGACTGGACTGTACAACAGATACCAGGAAGTTCCATCTTGCAAACCCTAAACTCATTTGTCTCTTTGGAAGTCAAAGGGATAGTAGGGATAGTAGGAAGAGCCCCTTAGCACTGAGGGTCACTTGATGACTTGACATCCCGTTATTTATCAATTTGCTCAAGCAGGCGCCAGTAATATTTCCATTTGACCCTATCACGTGCCAGTGTAGCCCAATGGCATCTGGTTGCTTCAGGAATACAAAGAGCCTCAAACCGTTCGCTTCAGGGTCTTGATGAAGAAGTCTGACCATCTTGTAGGTGGGCGGCCACGTGATCTTTGACATCCCTTTGGGATCCAGTCGGTAATGGCTCTAGCCCAGTGGTCATCTCCAAATCGCATTACATGTCCAGCCCATCTGATTTTCGATGCCTTGGCAAACGAGACAGCGTCCCTGACTCTGGAACAGCAATGGTGGTAGGAGCTCTGGATTCCTTCTTTCGCTTGAATGAGGCGTGATATTCCAAGCATAGCTCTTTCGATTCCTCTTTGGGAGACCCAAATAGCATTCTCATCCTGCTTTCGTAGGGCCCAGGTCTCTGAGGTGTATGTTAACGCAGGAAAAATGGTGGAGTCAAAGAGATGTGCCCGGGAGCTGGAGATTCTTTGTCTTTTTTTAGGTATTTCTTCGATGCTTTTGAAGGCATTCCATGCTGCTCTCTTACTCCTGCGCAGCTCAGGTTTTAGGTCATTCATCATGTTGACTTCTCGACTTAGGTACACATAACTGCTGCATTCAGAGATGTTTGTTCCATTGAGAGTAAATGGGGCCTCAGGAACTAGTTCATTTTTCATGAACATAGTTTTGCTGAGCACTGAGGGTATGACCCCAAAAATGTATAGGTTGAATTTTCTTTATGGAGTCACTTGTCATTGGATACTGGGTTACTCTCACCTCTTGAGTACTGTGATGAGTGCTGCAATGAATGTGAGTGTGCAAATATCTCTTTAGGATGCTTCCATTTTAATTCTCTTGGACAAATATCCAGAGCTTAGGTTGCTATATTATACAGTAATTCTACTTTAGATGAGGTTCCGTAGTGGCCACACTGTTTCCCAGCAGTGCCCAGGGGTCCTGTTTCTCCACTTCCTTGCCAACGTGTGTTTTTTTTTTTGGGTTTCCTTTTACAGTAGTCATTCAAAGTGAAGTGCTGTTTTATTTGTGGCTTCGTGTTGCATTTTCCTGTGATTATTGTTGTTGAGCATTTTTTTTCAAATCTCTATTGGACACATGCATAATTTTGAAGAAAGAGCTATTCAAGACCTATGCCCATTCTTCAATCAGTTAATTTGTTTTTCTATTGGTCTTTATTGGATTCTTTTTATATATTCTGAATAGTAGTTCCTATCAAATAGATAAGTTGCAAAAAATTTTCTTCTTTGTCATAAGTTTCATTTTCTCCTGACTGGTTCCTTTACATAAACATTGTATTTTCATTTTACGTAATTGATGTGAAATACTTTTCCCTAAAGGTCAATGATGTTGAAATCTTTTCACATGCTAATTAACTATTCATGTATTTTCTTTGGTAGTGAAGGTCTAGTCAAGTTTTATTTGGGCCATTTTTGGCGGTTTGATTTTCTGGATAAAAAGTCTTTTATCAGATAAAACATTTGCAAACATTCTATCCAAGCCTATAGATTCTTTTTCATGGTCTTAATATAATATTTTGAAACCCAGCCAGAACTTTGATATGATTTTGATCAATCAATAATATGGCTTATTTTGTTGTCTGTGACAAAAAATTCGTGGAGAGAGACTTTCTAAAGTTTACAAGAATTATTTTTATAAGCACTTCATCTGGATTTATCTCTTATCCTAACCCAAAAGACTAATAGTTCACTCAAGTTGGGGGTAAAATTCCTGATAATAATAGGAAATTCAATGTATGAACAAATAAATTATTGGGTGACTTATAATTCTTTTTGCTTAAATATTTCTTATTTCTTTTAATGTTTTTATATAAAAAATAATTCCTAGAGGTGCTGGAGCCATAGTACAGTGGGTAGGGCATTTGTCTTGCATACAGTCAACCCAGGTTCAATCCCTAGCATCCCATTTGGTCCCTGAGCACTGCTAGGAGTAAATCCCTGAGTATAGAGGCAGGAGTAACCCCTGAGCATTGTTGGGTATGACCCAAAAGCTAAAACAAAAATAAAACTAAAGCTCGAACCATTCGTTGAGTTAACAACCCTCTTGGGGGTATATATAAAAAAATAATTGAAAACAAAATCTCAATACTACGATCACAATGATTGTAGTATTGTTCACTTGAGTAATCAAATCATAGGAACAGAAAGTGAATTTTTTTTTTTCTTTTGGGTCATACCCAGTGATGTTCAGGGGTTGCTCCTGCCTCAGGAATTCCCTCTGCATTCAGGAATTACCTCCTGGCGGTGCTCAGGGGATCAAAAGGGATGCCAAAGATCAAACTCAGGTCAGCTGTGTGGAAGGCAAATGCCGTACCTGCATGCTATTGCTCTAGCCCCAGAAAGTGAGACTGTTGTTTCTAGAGGCTGGAAGAATAAGAGAGCAGGAGTGGTGGAGTGGGACTAGACTTCCGGTTATGCAAGATGAAACGCATGCTGGAGAAGTCAATGGTAACTTGTAGCACATTATAAAATGTATTTAACACCACTGAGCCACACTTCAAAGCAGTTAAGATGAAAAACCCCGGTATTAGGTGTATTTTACCACAATATTTAAAAATTGGTAAAAAAAAATTCAGAAAATAGGATGGTGGTTACTAGAGCTATCGTTGGAGGAAGTCATGGTGGCAGAAGAGGGAGATATTGTTCAGTAGCTGTAGATTCTATTTTGAGAAATGAAAAAGTTCTAGAAAGCCATGATCCAACAACGGGAATATTGGTTAACATGACTGACCTTAAAATCCACTTTAAGATAGTTTCAGAGTATGCAGAGCTTCGCAAGCGGCTGGGGGGACTGGAGCCCGGCTCGCGCCGAGCCCAGCTGACGATGGGATCCCAAGGAGGGCAGATGGGTTTTGGGTGTTGGCCCATCGCCTCTGAGGGGTCCCGGAAGCAGCCAGATGAAACTCGCCCATCACACTAGCCACCATCTTCGCTGTCCGGACGCTGAGAAACTGACCCACCGAACAGATCAACTGAGCAAGACCAGTTCGAGCCCAGGTAGGCGGCTCCCAGAAGCGGGATTCACTGGGAATTCGCCAGATGGAGTCAGGGTTAAGCCACTCCCCCCTCCTCCATTTTGCCGAAGCCTGGTGGACCCGCCCAGGAACTGCCCGGGAACCAGTATGCAGAGCTCGCAAGCGGCTGGGGAGACTGGAGCCCGGCTCACGCCGAGCCCAGCTGACGATGGGATCCCAAGGAGGGCAGATGGGTTTTGGGTGTTGGCCCATCGCCTCTGAGGGGTCCCGGAAGCAGCCAGATGAAACTCGCCCATCACACTAGCCACCATCTTCGCTGTCCGGACGCTGAGAAACTGACCCACGAACAGATCAACTGAGCAAGACCAGTTCGAGCCCAGGTAGGCGGCTCCCAGAAGCGGGAATCACTGGGAATTCGCCAGATGGAGTCAGGGTTAAGCCCCCCCCCTCCTCCATTTTGCCGAGCCTGGTGGACCCGCCCAGGAACTGCCCGGGAACCAGTATGCAGAGCTTCGCAAGCGGCTGGGGAGACTGGAGCCGGCTCGCGCCGAGCCCAGCTGACGATGGGATCCCAAGGAGGGCAGATGGGTTTTGGGTGTTGGCCCATCGCCTCTGAGGGGTCCCGGAAGCAGCCAGATGAAACTCCGCCCATCACACTAGCCACCATCTTCGCTGTCCGGACGCTGAGAAACTGACCCACGAACAGATCAACTGAGCAAGACCAGTTCGAGCCCAGGTAGGCGGCTCCCAGAAGCGGGAATCACTGGGAATTCGCCAGATGGAGTCAGGGTTAAGCCACTCCCCCTCCTCCATTTTGCCGAAGCCTGGTGGACCCGCCCAGGAACTGCCCGGGAACCAGTATGCAGAGCTTCGCAAGCGGCTGGGGAGACTGGAGCCCGGCTCGCGCCGAGCCCAGCTGACGATGGGATCCCAAGGAGGGCAGATGGGTTTTGGGTGTTGGCCCATCGCCTCTGAGGGGTCCCGGAAGCAGCCAGATGAAACTCCGCCCATCACACTAGCCACCATCTTCGCTGTCCGGACGCTGAGAAACTGACCCACGAACAGATCAACTGAGCAAGACCAGTTCGAGCCCAGGTAGGCGGCTCCCAGAAGCGGGAATCACTGGGAATTCGCCAGATGGAGTCAGGGTTAAGCCACCCCCCCCTCCTCCATTTTGCCGGAGCCTGGTGGACCCGCCCAGGAACTGCCCGGGAACCAGTATGCAGAGCTCGCAAGCGGCTGGGGAGACTGGAGCCCGGCTCGCGCCGAGCCCAGCTGACGATGGGATCCCAAGGAGGGCAGATGGGTTTTGGGTGTTGGCCCATCGCCTCTGAGGGGTCCCCGGAAGCAGCCAGATGAAACTCGCCCATCACACTAGCCACCATCTTCGCTGTCCGGACGCTGAGAAACTGACCCACCGAACAGATCAACTGAGCAAGACCAGTTCGAGCCCAGGTAGGCGGCTCCCAGAAGCGGGAATCACTGGGAATTCGCCAGATGGAGTCAGGGGTTAAGCCACTCCCCCCTCCTCCATTTTGCCGAGCCTGGTGGACCCGCCCAGGAACTGCCCGGGAACCAGTATGCAGAGCTTCGCAAGCGGCTGGGGAGACTGGAGCCGGCTCGCGCCGAGCCCAGCTGACGATGGGATCCCAAGGAGGGCAGATGGGTTTTGGGTGTTGGCCCATCGCCTCTGAGGGGTCCCGGAAGCAGCCAGATGAAACTCGCCCATCACACTAGCCACCATCTTCGCTGTCCGGACGCTGAGAAACTGACCCACGAACAGATCAACTGAGCAAGACCAGTTCGAGCCCAGGTAGGCGGCTCCCAGAAGCGGGAATCACTGGGAATTCGCCAGATGGAGTCAGGGGTTAAGCCACCTCCCCCTCCTCCATTTTGCCGAGCCTGGTGGACCCGCCCAGGAACTGCCCGGGAACCAGTATGCAGAGCTTCGCAAGCGGCTGGGGAGACTGGAGCCGGCTCGCGCCGAGCCCAGCTGACGATGGGATCCCAAGGAGGGCAGATGGGTTTTGGGTGTTGGCCCATCGCCTCTGAGGGGTCCCGGAAGCAGCCAGATGAAACTCGCCCATCACACTAGCCACCATCTTCGCTGTCCGGACGCTGAGAAACTGACCCACGAACAGATCAACTGAGCAAGACCAGTTCGAGCCCAGGTAGGCGGCTCCCAGAAGCGGGAATCACTGGGAATTCGCCAGATGGAGTCAGGGTTAAGCCACTCCCCCCTCCTCCATTTTGCCGAGCCTGGTGGACCCGCCCAGGAACTGCCCGGGAACCAGTATGCAGAGCTTCGCAAGCGGCTGGGGAGACTGGAGCCGGCTCGCGCCGAGCCCAGCTGACGATGGGATCCCAAGGAGGGCAGATGGGTTTTGGGTGTTGGCCCATCGCCTCTGAGGGGTCCCGGAAGCAGCCAGATGAAACTCGCCCATCACACTAGCCACCATCTTCGCTGTCCGGACGCTGAGAAACTGACCCACGAACAGATCAACTGAGCAAGACCAGTTCGAGCCCAGGTAGGCGGCTCCCAGAAGCGGGAATCACTGGGAATTCGCCAGATGGAGTCAGGGGTTAAGCCACTCCCCCCTCCTCCATTTTGCCGAGCCTGGTGGACCCGCCCAGGAACTGCCCGGGAACCAGTATGCAGAGCTTCGCAAGCGGCTGGGGAGACTGGAGCCCGGCTCGCGCCGAGCCCAGCTGACGATGGGATCCCAAGGAGGGCAGATGGGTTTTGGGTGTTGGCCCATCGCCTCTGAGGGGTCCCGGAAGCAGCCAGATGAAACTCGCCCATCACACTAGCCACCATCTTCGCTGTCCGGACGCTGAGAAACTGACCCACAAACAGATCAACTGAGCAAGACCAGTTCGAGCCCAGATTGCGCGGCCGCTAGCGCCGCCTGTCCACTAAAAATAGTGAAACAGTAATGTCATTTAATGCACTGTATTCCACGAAGAGCAGGAAAGTTTGTCGGGAAGGAGATATAGAGACGAAGGAAATGACATACAGAATCTGCCGGGTGGTTGGGGTGCGGGAGGGGAGGGAGGTGGGGACATTGGTGATGGTAGATGGGTTTGGGTGGAGGGATGGGTGTTGGAACACTGTGGATCCAAAACTCTACATGAGCATCTTTCAATTGTATGTCTAAAATGGTGTAATGATATTTGGGGGGAAAATAATAAAATTAAAAAAAAAAAAAAAAAAAAGAGAGGCAAGGGGGCTTGAGGGAGAGAAACTGGGGACATTGGTGGTGGGAAGGGTGCACTGGTGGAGGGAAGGGTGCTGCAACAGTGTATGACTGAAACCCAATCAACAGCTTTGTAATGGTCTATCTCATCTTGATATAATAAAATTTAAAAAATTAAAAAAAAAGAAATAAAAAAAAAAAATAAAGAACAGACTACCTTAGTATAAACAAAAAAAAAATAAAATAAAATAAAACTGCATCGGATTCGTGAGTCTTCATCCATTCCCTGCCGGCTTTGGAGGTAGAAAGGAACTCGCTTCCTGGCACTGTTGGGGACCCCAGCGGAGTCCCTGACAAGTTACCATGTGTAATTATTACACATAACACTGATTTATGGCAATGACTCTCAAAATGCAGTATCTTAGACAAGCAACATCACCATCACCTGGAATCTTTGCAATGCAGAACCTGTGGCTCTCCCAGAGCTAGGTCAGAACCACGGTGGAGGGGCTCAGAGGGCTGTTTACCTCCTCTTTCAAGCAAGTTCCAAAATTAGGTAGAAATCGGTCACTGTAAACTAAGAAAAAGGAAAACTCAGTGGTGCTCCCCCCACTCCCATTCATGTTTCTGCTGTTCAGTTAGACACAGGACTTTTTGTGTTTACAAGTATCTAAAACACCTGACCACTAAAAAAAATGACACTTGAAAGAATTCCAGGTAACCTGTTGTTTACCTGGAATTCACTTCAAAAGAAGAATTATGTTTTGAAGGGGAAATTTTTTTGGAACTCAGCATTGTAGATGATTTTAAAGAATGGGTATTCTGTCATGTCAGACTTTGGATAGTATTTGATTAAATTGTATGACTTATCCCCGTAATAATAAGTGAGAGCTTGGATTCAGAAAAGAAATGTGAAATAAAACTAAACACAAAAAACAGCAACTTTTGTTTGGATATAAATGAATAGCACTACTTGGGAGACAGAAGGGAATAACAAACAATGTACAGTATCATTAGCATAACAGCCTTTCAAGTCAATTCATTTGCATTTTAAATTAGAGCTATTTTTCTTTCAGTGTAAACCTTAAAACTTAGAATTTAGAAAAGCAGAAAATAAAGCAAAAGAGGGAAAGAAAGTAAAGGGCTTTCTGATAAATCTTTAAGTATGAATAAATGGAAATGCTTTAGAAGAATGAATAAATGGAAATGCTTCTTGGAAAATTATCAAGTATTCACATTCCTTTTAAAAAGGTCTGAAAAGAAAAACTTTCAAAAAGACTGTTGAGTACGATAAAAATCAGAATCTTTACTTCCTTTCCAAACACGTTAAATCAGGTTTTTAATCAGTGCTGGAAATAACTTTTACTGCAATAAGCACAACATTAAATGAATTTTAAAACTCAGCTATAGCTGCAGTTCGTTAGGGGTGGAGAGGCCTTGGAAATCCTGGAGTTTCCTTTGGCAGGTCTTCTGCACACAATCTTATATCCTATTTTTCAAGAAGTTCAGTATTTCAGTTCAGTATTTCCACATTTTTTTTTTCTTTGTCTGGTGCAGAACAATGTTGAAAGTGCATTCTTAGGGATTATTTATGGTTTCCAGGAAAATAGTCCTATAAGCAGTCAGAATAAAAGTAGAAGGGGAAGGAATATTTGCTGAAATAAGAAGCAGGCAAGCAATTACACACAAACTTGTAGCTTATCTATGTCATCTGACTTGCAGACTTTAGGGACTACACCCAGAGAATACAGGAAGGCCCTCAAGGGTTGATTTTCTGGAGATTTATTAATGCTGGGGTAGAGAGGTGTTGTGAATATTGGTATAAGCACTGTTCTCCTAGTAAAAGATGAACGATTCTCCCTCACAGCTATTTTAAACAATGACCCTTCACTAGGATCAGATATGCTGCCATGTCCCCTACTGAGATGGAACTGGGAAACAGTGTAGAGCAAATGCTAATTCAGAGTTCAACAGGAAGGTCTCAGGACAAGAACTGCTCTGAGTTTTAACATGTCCTCTTAAAAGTCCTCCTTTTTTCTCATTATTTAAATAATCAGGACACAACAAATAGGATTCAGGGTCAATGTCCTCAAAAGTTATTTTCTTCCTGTATTAGTGCAGCCAAGAAAGGAAATAAAAATGGCAATTTTTGAGTTTGAGTATCAGATCTTTAAGCATTCTGTATGTAACAACCTCAGGATAAGGAGAAAATGGTAATCAAGGAATAGCCTAAAATGATTCCTGGAGTTCAATTCCTCAAGCCCAGAGGGCTGGAGAGGTAGTTCAGTGGTAGTTCATAATTTCCATCTGTGAGATCCTGGTGTCAATCCCTAAGACTAAACACAAAAATACAGCCCCGAGGAAAGAGCTATGGGTGACATTTAAGGTTGAGACTAGTAATAAAAAGTGGGACAAGAAGAGAGTTGCTTCACAAACTAAAGAAATAGTTTCAAAAACTGAGGACTGAGGTGATCTAGAATCTTGAATTTGAGATTACAGGTAACTCCTACTACAGCCGATTCAGTTAAATTCTGAGGATTAAATAATGTGTATACACACACACACACACACACACATATAGATATATGATAAATGAGAAAAATTTATTGTTGAAATTCTTTTTAAGAATTTTGTCAGGGAAACAATGGCGAGGAATAAGAAAGTAGCAAGATGGAGTAGAGAAAATAAATGAAACAAATCAAAGATAAATAAATAAAATACTTTAAAATAAGTGAAAGTTTACGAGCAGAGGTAACACTGATGCTCATTTATAGAGAGGTAAAAATGAACTAACTGAAATAAATGGAAAGAGAACATTGAAGAATTAAATACCATAGATGGTAGAAAAGGAGAAAATAAAGGATCATCAGATAAGATGGAAATATTGGTTTTGAACAAAGAAGGGTTTGTTTACCTTTGAGACAGGAAGAAGGATATGAGTGAACAAAAAGAGTAAATCTGAAAGTGAGCAATAGGGAAATAGAATCATGCAGATGCCTTTTGACTTCTTTTCTTAATAAGCTAGGAAGTCAGGCTTTCTATCAGAAATGGGAGTGGGGGGGCCTGAGTGATAGTATAGCTGGTAGGGCATTTGTCTTGCACACTACCAACTTGGGTTCAATTCCTGGCATCTGGCATCCCATATGGTCCTGCAAGCACCACCAGAAGTAATTCCTGAGGACAGAGTCAGATCTGAGCATCTCTAGTTGTGACCCAAAAAAGCCAAAAAAAAAAAAAAAGGAAGAAAGAAAGAAATAGGAATAGGAGTAATGGTAATAGAAGTAAACAGAATTTTTGTAACAATCTCAAGACATATCATGGTAACTTGACTATAGGTAGAAAAATTTACAAAGAAAGTAAGGCAGGAGTTAACACAGAGATTCAGGCACATACTGAACACTAAACACCCTAGTCACCCTGGAGGGCTTCTGCACCATTGGGGTGACCAGTGCAATCTCTGGTCTTCCAGGATTTGAGACTTACTGCAACTTCAGGCCCTGCATTGAGTCACTGGTCTGTTGGCAAAGAACTGCTGGTGGGTCCCCTGGTTCTTCTAAGCATTGCTTGTTAGCTCCTCCCCAGAAAAGTAAGGGAAATAATAATCCCTATTTGTGTAAGGTTTTTTGTAATCATTGAAAAATGAGAAAAGTAATGGAGCAGACATAGCACTTATTGGATCCAAAAACTGGCAACATTTTTCTGAAAACGATCACAGCTACTTTGGACGTGGTTATGTCACTTGTTCTATTTAAGAGTTGAAAGTAGCATCAGCTCAAGTTAAGTGCTTTCATCAAGATATGTTCAGCCATAATTGTTGAGAAACCCTGTCAAAATCTTACTTCAGGTGTCCCTCCTTGGCTTGAAAGGAAGAACCCAAGTGTCACCCAAGGCCTCTGTTTACATGCCCTCCCAGGCTGTTTTCCAGCTTCTGCCAAGGCAAGAGGAAAAAAATACCAGACTCACTGAGAGTCAGAGGAAATAAGTCTTAGCAGAGTTCTAGGTAACATATAGTGCTTTTAAGATTCTTCCTATATATTCCAAGAAGTACCTAGGGATTGTTTTTATAAATGGAAAAAGATTCAACTTCCTTTATAGCCATATGTAACAATCCTTTATAAAATATTAATGCCAAATGCACGCTATCACACAATGTTAAAATACACAAATTTCATAATACTGAACATTTTCAATATATTTTCAAGCCTCCACCAGGTTGAGAATGCTTCAAAGTTTGGGTGTGTAAGTGAACTATGTATAGTTTCTACCTAAGAGGTAGTAAAATAAAATTGTGTTCTAAAAAATACATTCAGAGAGGAGAACTATTTACTGACCTTTGCATAGCAACACAAAATAATACATAGCAAGATTAAAAGGAAGTCAAGTACTTAAGTATATTTTAGTACCGAATGAAGTAGAATTCATGACTCACTGGGCCTGTGCTTTAGTGATCAGTTCTCGAATTTTCTGCTTATTCTAGTTACCAAAATCTATGTCTTTTTCTCCTTTTTTCTCTGGAATTTACCATCCTTGAATCTTCTTTTCTGTAGAATATCTTCTTCTTTTCTGTAATATCGTATTCTCTACCTTAAGGTTTTAGGGGTAAATAAAGCATGGCACATCTTTTATGTTTTTCTTCAGCTTTATCATAAAAGAGTTGCCCCCAGGAAAGAAATTACTAACTTCTTTGCAATACTTTCTTTCTTTTCAACCTGTATATGACACCAAACAATTGCTTAACTTTGTGACTTTTAATCTTAAGCACTTTAAATAGGTTAACCATTTTTTCTGAAGATTTTAAGACCATATCACATCTCAATTAAATATCTTTTAATTAAACCCTCCTTGGCTTGAAAGGAAGTCCCTCCTTGGCTTGAAAGGAAGTCCCTCCTTGGCTTGAAAGGAAGAAACCAAGTGTCACCTAAGGCCTCTGTTTACATGCCCTCCCAGGGCTAAAATGTGGGCTAAAATAATGTGGGCTAAATAAAAATACACCTTACTGACCTTGATTGTACCCACTGTATCAGAAAAAGAATGCAATAAAAGTAATGTGGGCTAAAATAAAAATACACCTTACTGACCTTGATTGTACCCACTGTATCAGAAAAAGAATGCATCCAAGATCCACAAAGCACTCAAAAAAGTTCAACAATGCAGAATCCTATCACCCCATCATAAATGAATAGAGGACATAAATGGACATGACCTTGAAGAGAACATATGGGTAATAAGTAAGTATGTGAAAAAATGTTCATTACCAGGGAAATCCAAATTGAGATATAATCTCACACTAGTGAGAATTGCATGTAAAAAGAACATGGAAAACAGCCAGTGTGGGAATGTGGGTAAAAAAAAAAAAACCTCAAATTGACTGCCGATGGGAATACCTGGTTCAGCTCCTATAGAAAACAGTGAGGAGATTTTTTTTCCAAATAGTTAATAATAGAGCTCACAGATGACCCAACAATTCCACTTGTTGGAAGCTACCCCCAAACACAAAATATATCTTTGAAAACATATATTGCACATTTGTGTTCATTTCAGTTCTTAGTACATTAGCCAGGATATGGAAACAACCAAAATGTTCAACGACAAGATGAATGAATAAAAAAATTTAATTATACACACACACATTCACACACTAGAATACTCACTGTATCACTGTCTTCCCGTTCATCATCGATTTGCTCGAGCGGGCACCAGTAACATCTCCATATGACCTGTCTCATGCAAGTAAAGCCCAAGGGCACCTGCTTGCTCCAGGAACATAAAGAGCCTCAAACCATTCCATCAGGTCATGGGAATGAGGTCTATAATTGTTACTGGTATCTGGCATATCAAATACGACACGGGTAGCTTGCCAGGCTCTGCCGTGCAGGTAGCATACTCTTGTAGAGTATGCTACCTGCTACTAGAATACTATACATCCATAATGAAATATGAAATTATTCAGTTTACCAAAACCAGTATACCAGAACTGGAAGGTATCACCTTAAGAAAGTAAGTCAGAAAGAGAAGTACAAGTAAGTGCTGGATGTTTTCACTAATAAAAAGTGATAAGAACAGGGAAAGCAAAGTGATGACCAACCCTTGACACTGGGTTATAGAAATGAGAATGTCAAGGAAGTAGAATTGGGTGGAGAGAAGGGAGTGATGATGGTGATGATACAAGCGAACTGGCAAACAATCTTGGACATTTGGTAGTTTAGAGGTGAGTCAACTATATACATAAAAACCATAAGTCAAACATATTGTAAGAAAAGTGATCCATAGTGTAAGTAAATCTTTACAAAAGAAAAATTAGTTTGCTTAAAAGGCAATTTAGAGAGTGGGAGAGAACTTTGGGTGATCGGTGGAGGGACACTGACACTGAAGATGGATTTAGAGTTGGAATATAAATTAAACTATCACTTGTCTTGTCACTTGTCTTCTGTTGTTCATCAATTTGCTTGAGTGGGTGCCAGTAACATCTCTATTCGTTCCTGTTGTGGGCTAGTGTAGCCCAAGGGCATCTGCTTGCTCCAGAAACACAAAGAGCCTCAGACCATTTGTTCAGGTCATGGGAATGAGGTCTATTACTGTTACTGTTTTTGGCATATCAAATATGACACGGGTAGCTTGCCAGGCTCTGCCGTGCCGGCAGAATATTCTCGGTAGTAAGTAGGCTCTTGTTCTTGCATTTACTGATGTATCACGAGGCCACTTTGCAGCCGCATGCAATGTGAAGAGCCAGTAGCAGCTCTGCCCTGTGTATCTGTGTCTCTGGTTCACAGCCGACAGCAAAGGGGAAGTTCTTGGGTGGGTCTGGTTTATACAGTTAAACTGTAAACAATATAATGTAAAACAAGAAAAGTATCAAAAAGACAAGTTCTACAAAAATGTTAGATACCATTATTTTAAATTCAGGTGATCTGAAGTTGGCATGTGTTTTCTACCTAAGAAATCTATGAGTTTATTTTCTGTTTCAGAAAAATAAATTTTAAAAGATGTGAAAGTCCACATTTAAAAGCCTGCAGTGATGTAATTAAAACTAGGTCAATCATATATATCTAAAGAAAGTTGGACTTGAAGAAAGTTTGGAAAAATCTAATTTCTGTCATTGTGATGTTCTTAAGGTTCAGACATAAACATTGGATATTACCTTTAAAAATTTTTTTTGCTTTTGTGGATCACACCCAGCAATGCTCAGGGGTTTCTCCTGGCTCTGCACTCAGGAATTACTCCCGGCGGTGCTCAGCCGTGTAAGGCAAACACCCTACCCGCTGGACTATTGCTCCGGCCCCTAAATTTTATTTAACCATATTAAAAATACCATTCTATGTCCTAGATTTGTGGCTGAGGTGCCTGGCTGCGTTGGTGGATGGCAGACAGGAGACAGGCTTGTCTACACCCAGTGCTCTACCCCATGGGCCCTGGAATGTTGATGGTCTGACAGAAAAAGGCTGGGCCCCCTGGGATAAACCCAGAGCCAAGGCAGAACCTGCTTAACATGTGTATGTGACATGTATATTTGAAACTTTACTTCTGAACTTGTAGCCTTCTTCTTTGAGTTGTGAAATTGGTCTGAAATTTAGTCTCATTCATAGTTCTAGCCACATTATTTTATTTTTTATTAAATACCTGTGATTTACACAGTTATTGACAGTTGAATTTTAGGTATAAATATTTCAACACCAACCCCACTCCCAGTGTCAGCTACTCTTCCCATTATTCCCATATTTCTTTCCAACTTCAACCTCTACCCCATCCTTGCTGTCAAATTGACAGACACATTACAGTTTCAGTAGTTTCAGCTTAGGTCTCATGTTTTCAGTTTTGTTGAGTCTGTGTTTTGTGTGCATGACTGTACCACTCACCCATACCAAAGTATAACTGAAGCCCTGATGCCTATTTACCCATTGCTTCCAGTTATCTTCTTCCTCCCTAGATTTCTTTCTTTCTGGTCTTTCTCCTCTTTAAACACTGAAATCAAGGTGATCTAGAAACTACCCTTTTATTCCAGCCCATTTCCTCATCCAGAATTCTATATACACAGATAAATGATAGAATCCTATGTTTGTCTTTCTTTTTCTGGAGAGTTGCAGTCAACATGACATCTTCCAGTTTCAACCACTATGCAGCAAATTGCAATATTTCATCATTACTTCAGCTGTATAGTATTCCATGTTGATATACATATGACATCTTAATGAATTATTCATCAGTCCTTGGGCATCTAGATTGATTCCATATCATAGCTATTGTACTGAGTGTAGCAATGAATAATGATGTGCATATGTCCTTTTAAGAGAGTGTTGTTATGTCCTGGGGGTTAGATGCCACAAAGTGGAATTTCTCGGTCATATGACAGTTCAGTTCTAAGTTTATGGAGAACTCCCTATACTTTTTTCTACAGAGGTTTTAGCAGACAGCATGCCCAACAGCAGTGGATGAGAGTTCCTTTTTCACCACACCCCCACCAACAAAGATTGCTCCAACTCTCTTTGATGTATGCCATTTTCACTGATGTGAAATAGTATCTCATTGTCATGTGATTTGGATTTCTCTGATGATAAGTGATGCTGAAATTTTTTATGTGCCTTCTGGCTATCTATCTGCACTCCTCTGAGAAGTGCCTATTCATTTCCTCTTCCCATTTTGTTGATAGGGTTTACAATGTTGTTGTTGTTGCTGATCTTTGATATTCTGGATTAAAAAAAACTTTATCTAATGTGTTGAATGTTTTTTCCCATTCAGTTAATGGTGTTTTAGTTTATTTTGCCATGCAAAAGCTCTTTAATTTTATGAAATTACATTTGTTCATTTGCTTTGTGTTGTCTTTGTCAGTTGTATTATATCACTGAAGACAGCTGTGAGGTCCAAGCCTTAATGTGCTCTGACTATTTTCCTCAGTGTATTTTATTGTTTCTGGTCAGATCTCAAGGTCTTTAATTCATTTTGAAATGACTTTTGGATGATTTACAAGGCATAGATCCAAGTTTAATTTCTTACCTGCGTTTATCCAGTTTTCCCATTTGTTGAAGAGGCTATCTTTATTCCATTCATATTTTCAGCTCCCTTATCAAAAATTAACTGAAGTAACATTTTGTCATAGGGTAGTTGAGTCTGACCCATTGATCAAAGGGCCTATCTTTATTCCAGTATCATGTAGTTTTGATTGCTATAGCTTTATACTACATTTCTAAATTGGTAATGTTTTTGGATTCGCAAAGTACATTCCTAGAGGAGGTATTATTGGGGATGATAGTATTTCTTGATGTATTGTTGCCTTCACCAAAGAGGAGTGTCCATTATTGTCTCAGATTACTTTCTTTTATATTGAATTGAATTTAGTCTGATTGACTTGTAGAACTATTTTTCATCCTTTCACTATAATTCTGTATTTATCCTTAGAGCTTAGGTGTATTTCTTGTAGGCAGAAAATATATGGATTTTCTTACCTTATCCATCCAGCTACTCTATGTATTTTTATAGAGGAGTCTACACCATTGACATTCAGAAAATTATTGATAAAAAGGCCTTTATTACCGTGGTGTGAGTGTGATCACACTGTTATTTGAATCTGACCAATATTGTTATTGTAAGTGTCTATTTTTTATAAGTAGCCTTTCAGTAATTCTGGCAGGATTGGTTTAATCGCTGCAAATGCTGCCACCTCTTGTCTGAGACGGTTCTTATCCCTCCCTCAAGTCTAAATGATACCTTTAAATAGAACTGGACCCTAGGCTGGAAGTTCTTTTCAGTCAGTATTTTGAATAACATTTGAATGACATGTGACTCATTTGAATGACGTATTACACTCTTTGCTGGCTTTTAAGATGTCATGTGGAAGGTTTGCTGTTATTCTTATGTTGTTTCCCATATAGCTGAGGGTTTTAAGTTTACTTTGCTTTTTTCATTATATTCCTGGAGATGACTAGTATTTTGCATTCAATGTCAGTAATAATGTCCTCTGCAAGTTGAATTCTGCTGCTGTGACTTGCTATTGAATTTTTTAATGCCTTGAATTCCATTTATATGTACTTTTGATACCCTAGATCAATTCATCTTTAAGTTCGTTCAATTTTCTTTCAGTTATTGCTTTAGTTCAGTTGCCATCACATGGCAAATTAACTTGAGGTCTTAGTCGATGAGGTTTGAGGGTTTTTTTTTATCTCCATGATTTGACAGGAAATCTGTCCCTGTCTATTAGAGCAGGTAAGTCTTTTGTTTTCACCATTGTTCCTAAAGATATTTGGTACTATGATTTGAATTTAAGATGCCAAAAATCGGAGTCTGATTTTTTTTGTTTATATTTTAGCCATCAGTATCACTGTATCACTGTATCACTGTCTTCCCGTTCATCATCAATTTGCTCTAGCGGGCACCAGTAACATCTCCATATGTCCTGTCTCGTGCAAATAGAGTCCAAGGGCACCTGCTTGCTCCAGGAAGATAAAGAGCCTCAAACCATTCCATCAGGTCATGGGAATTAGGTCTATAACTGTTACTGGTATTTGGCATATCAAATACGACACGGGTAGCTTGCCAGGCTCTGCCATGTGGGTAGCATACTCTTGTAGTCATCTCTAAATAAATTTTTTTGAAAGTTAGCAGATCTTGGGCCAGAACAAGTAAGAATAGTACAGCGGGTAGGGCATTTGTCTTGCACATAGCCAACCCGAAGTTTGATCCCTGGCATCTCATAAGAACCCCAAGAGCTGCCAAGAATAGGCCCTAAGTATCACTCCAAAAAGCCAAGAGTTAGCTGATCTTTGTACTCTTTATAATCTATTAGTCTACCAACATCTGTGAACTTAGGTTGTTACTTCACTGGTCATGCGGTTCAGTGTCTAATATATCTGTTTGTTTATAAAATAGACAAATTTGAGTAAATATATAAGATCCCCTAAACCTTGAAATTGGTGGACATGAAGGAGTGCATGATGTTTCACAGTTTTGGATTCAAGAAGGATTTTGGGGGGGCTTCCTTGGTCTGGGGACCTAGGAGGGGCTGCAGATGATACAGAGTTATGGAACAGGCTGGGGACTGACACCCTTAAGAGGCCAGCATCAGCTTTTCAGGGTCCTTGGTGGGGGATATCCCTGGGTATAAGAAGGGTTTGAGAAGGTCTTCCTTGTCTGGGCCATGCAGGAGGGGGTTTCATATGACACTGAAGTTACCAATACATTGATATTTAATAACTATTAGTGAAACTATTTTATTCCTTGGGAGTACAATCTAGGATGCATCCCAATCATTTTGTTTTTGTTTTAGATCCATTCCTGTTGGTGCTAAGAGGTTACTTGGAAGAACCTCTAGTGCTAGCATCAAACTTAGGGTCTCGAATGTACTAGATATATACTTCACCACCTGATCCATAACTTGCCCCCCATCCATTTTTCTGAAAGGGAGCATGGGGTCTAAGAGAGAGAGAGGAGAGAGAGAGGAGAGAGAGAGAGAGAAAGAGAGAGAGCTCAATAGGCTAGAAGAATGCTTTGTATGTGTGAGGTCCAATTCAGTTTAATTCCAGCACCACATGGTCTCCTGAGCACAGCCAGGAGTAGCCCTCAAACACCTACTCAGTACAGGTCCCCAAACAGAACAAATTTTATTTTATTTTATTTTATTTTTGCTTTTTTGGGTCACACCCAGCGATGCTCAGGGGTTACTCCTGGCTCTTTGCTCAAGAATTACTCCTGGCGGTGCTCGGGGACCATATGGGATGCCGGGATTGAACCTGGGTCGGCTGCATGCAAGGCAAATGCCCTACCTGCTGTGCTATCTCTCCGGCCCCAAGAACAAAATTTTAAAAGTTGGGACTGAGGGAGGGGGATAACAGACATTTACTGTGGTTAGCAACTGGTATGGATTGGTTTTCTGATATGTCTGGTTAAATAGTTAAATCATTGTTCAAATTGCAATGATTTCTTTGTTAGGCATTGCTAGAATCAAGAGGACAAAGAACAACATACAAAAAAAATATATAAAATCTAATAACCTAAACATTCTAAACAATATATAAACAATATATAAAATATAATAACCTAAACAATAAACAATATATAAAATCTAATAACCTAAACATTCTAAACCTAAACAATCTAAATAACCCAAACATTTCTTCCTATATTCTTGCTAATGTTTTGCTCCAGAGAAAACTATTAGTACTAAGCAATGCATACTAGATTTACTTCTTTCAGTTCCTTGGAGAGGTTCCTCTTTGCTGAGAGGTCAGGACCAAAACTTAGCATATAACATGCATTCAGTTACAATGCATAGAATTAGTGTTTTTTTAATTCCAGTGGATTCCACAGGAGAATGAAAATTCCAACCCCTTTTCTCCACAAAATCCTCAAGTTTTTTTTTCCTTCTCTGTTTTTATACCTGTATGGTTGGAAACCACAGAGTTGTGGTTCACTTTTTAAGGAAAATATATAAAATGCACAAGAACCATCAATTGTGAAATGGCATAAATGTAGCAAAGTCAACTGCTGCTCTAGAGAGAGGAAAAGCATGATTCTCAAGTGAACCTGGTGGTAATCAAACTCTTGCTCTGACAATCCAGGCCCAGTGCAGGAAGTACTCTTACTCACTTAAGTAAGAGAAACATGCATGTCACACTGATTACATGTGGAATGGTAACTTGCATTTTATTTTGGTAGTCAATCAAGAAAAATTCAGCAGGACAATAAAATCTATCAGAATTCTAATCATTTCATTTTTATAAGTAACATTAAAAAGTTCTCATTTTGTCATTTTTTCTATTATTGCTTTAAATAACTTTATCTGGTTCCTATTGGACATCTGAAGATACAAATACATATTAGTGAGGTTCACCTTAAAATATTTATGTTGACACACGAAATTTTTTTAATGTTTGTGGCCTCCTAGGATGAACACAGAGTCACAGCAGAGCCTGGAAAGCTACCCATGGCATATTCAATACGCTAAAAACAGTAACAATAATGGACCTCATTCCAAATGAATGTAGACGTTTCTGGCTCCCACTCAAGCAAATTTGATGAACAATGGGAAGACAAGTGATACAAGAAGTGACTTCCTCTAGTGCAATATCATAAGCAAGTCAGCATATAGTATTTAAAAAATAACTAGTTGAAAAATATCTTACAACTGGGAAAGATCTATTTTGATAAAAAAGCAGTTTGTCTCATCTGGCACATAAACTATAGACAAGAATTACAAGAGAAGTATATGGGAGTGTGGGGGGAATATGATGAGAGATAGCAAGAAATTCAGGTTCCTCCTGACTTCCATATGTTCATTTCTTTTCTTTCATGCTCTTTTGCACAAAGTGAACAGCCGCAAAAAAATTAGCACATAGGCAAGGCCAAAGTGATAGTAAGATGGGTAGGGCAATTGCCTTGCATGTGGCCAACCCAGATTCAATCCCTGGTATCCCATATAGTCCCCTGAGCACCTCCAGGAGTAATTCTTGAGCACAGAGACAGAAATATCTGCTGAGCAGCACTTAATGTGACCCAAAAAGCAAAAAAAGGGAAAAAATAGTATATGAGGATCTTCCCAAAGTTCAGAAATAAGCAGCTTCTGAAGAAAACTATTACCAACCCTTTCTGGCTTGATAATTCTGGGACTTTGGGAAGTCCCAGAGCTGAAGAGACCTCTATCCCGAACTGGGCAGGATATGCCAGTGACAACAGAAGGAAAGCCATGGAAAGCATGGAAACTTTAGGAAAAAATAATATCTGAGGAGACTTCCCTGAACCTTGAGTAGTGTATATTTGATAGAAAACAACCACACAAAGATATATGTAAAAGGAAGTTTCCATTGTTATAAACTTATCTAAGTTTCAAAGTTTTTTAAAATTAAAAATGTCCATGGTTTCCAATATAAGTGATAGAACAAAGTCATGAAAAACAGCACATTTAATATTAAACTGTGGGTTAAGGATGGGGTTTGCAAAACCAAACTATCTCATATTACTGTTATTACCTGTTTACTAAGCACAAAGTGAGAAATTACTATGTAACAAGATAAGTAAGATTATAAGATAACTCTTAGAATCTAAGAAAGCTATATATGTTTTCATAAAAATGTTTTGACACATAAATGTTTCATAATTTCACTAGGTCAGTTTTCATTTATGGCTGAATGCACAGTCACTGAAAAATGGTTTACAGCCCTAGTAGAAAACCAAGAACCTTTGCAAATCTCTCTGCAACTAGCAGACCTAGTGAAATATTTCATACAATGAGACAATGAGACACTGTTTGCTATTGTGACATAAATGCATTCTTATCTACTTCTGGAGCTGCTTTTTTATCTGAGCTGTAAACAGTTCCCAAAGGTCAGGCTACCTCCCAGAAAGCACTGTGTATGATTTCCTTTTAGTGAAGGCAATGTCTCTACTCTGTTTCAGCAGTTAATCTTCTTTGCTCTAGTCCTTTTCTAAAAAGCATTTTTCTAAAAAAATATTATCTATTTTCTAAGATAGATAAAAAGGATACTACTCTCTATCTTTTAATACCATTTTATTTTGTAATATTTATGAGAAAGAACACACTTATTATGAATCACAGCAATCTCACTTCCTTTTTTCTCTATTTTATATCATTATAAAAGTAAAACAGTTGGATAAATTTTGTGAATTCTAGGAAAGTAGAAAAATGCAAAATAACAAATGTATCATATTTTCATCAGAAAAAGATAACCACTCTTAATATTTTCTTTGTTTCTTTTTTCTATTCATATAATTTTAATAGAGACTCGCAGACGTAGGGCAGAGCTGCTACTGGCTCTCCCTGTGACCAGCCACTCACGAGGTGCCCGGGAGGGATGGTGGGTTCTAGCCCTGGCCCACCACCCCAGCAGAGCCTCGCAAGAAGCCAGACGACCCCCACTCCATGAGGGCCTCCATTTTCCACATCCGGACTTCTCTCTCGTCAGACCTCCACCCAGCAGACCAGCCTATCAGCGGCGCGTGCGGTTCATCAATAAATGCTGGACTTAGAGATGCCTACAAGAGTATGCTACCTGCACGGCAGAGCCTGGCAAGCTACCCGTGTTGTATTTGATATATGCCAAATACCAGTAACAATTATAGACCTCATTCAGGAATGGATTGAGGCTCTTTATGTTCCTGGAGCAAGCAGATGCCTTGGGCTCTACTAGCATGAGACAGGAGATATGGAGATATGGAGATATGGAGATATTACTGGGGCCCGCTTGAGCAAATCGATGATGAATGGGAAGACAGTGATAATTTTAATAATATTTGTATGGTATTATGGCACATTTTCCCCCACCTGTGTTTAATTTTGGATATTTGTGACCCATGTCCTTCAATTGTGATTTTGTTTTCCACATAAACCCAAAAAGATGCTTTTCTCCTATAGTTTACATATTTTCAGTTTTGTTAAATATCGTTAATTATAATTTTTTCTAGATATTTATAAACTCTTTCAGTGAAGCCATTGATTTCGCCAGTAGTTCTCGACCATAAGTTCCCATCCCCCATCCCCTTGAAAGGAGATGTATCTCATTTTCTTTAGATGAAGGGTTGAGAGACCCTCACCGACCGTTTGGAGACCATGTAATTAGTTATTTAAAATTTATGGTTGTGTGTTTTACTTTTTCTCTCTCTATATTTAATCTGATACTAAGTTCAATCAAATACTAACCATGTATAATTGCCTTTTTAAAATATTAAGTTCCTTTTATACCATTCCTGCTGCTCTGTTTCAGGCCCTTTCTTACAGCCACAACCAGTCACTTAGCTAGACTTTTTGCATCAGAGCTCTTTGTTCTATTCCACTTCGTATATCACTATCATAGAAATCTTTCTTCATGCCTCTGTAATAGTGCAAACAGTTCAGTGACCTTTTAACCAAGCCCTAAATAAAGCAATAATACCTGTGTGCATTCTCATAGCCCTACTTTCTCATTCATTCAGAATTTAAGCACTGTTTTGTTTCTCCTCATCTATTTAAATTGTATTCAACTTTCCAAGGCCCACTTTTAATCTCATTTACTCCATGAATTATAATAAATTTCTCATTGGGTCTACTTTTTCATTTTTACTGAGGGAATTGAGGGGGAATAATCCACTAATCTATGACTATTTGTAATTGAATGATTATATTAATACCACCTTATATCAACATTCCAATATCCTAGAAAAGATTGAAAGTATGTTAAAAATTTTGGAAAGCTTCAGCATGTTATACAATGGGAAAAAATCCACATCGAACCAGTTCAGTATCTAGGTCTATTCAACACTGTGAAGCACTGAATTATGTTAGTCCCATCACACTCTTATCAATTTGCATATATTAATAATTTTCACTCACTTTGACTGTTAAATCTAGGAATGTGGCACAATATCATGTCTACTTCTATAATCCTAGGAGCCAAACACTATACAGTGTAGTATTTGTTCATTTGTTATATAATTCTCATTTTTAGGAAAGTCCTGACTGGATTTGATGACATTAGGATTTATATATATATATATATATATATATATATATATATATATATATATATATATATATATATATATATATATATATATATATATATAGCTAAATCTAAGCTGTCTTTCAGAAATGTTAAGTTACTAAATCATATGTTGCTGAAAATCATTTGCTGCTAATCTGCTTCAAAATCGTGCATTTCATTTGGTGTGGGTTTTTTTGGTTGTTGTTACTGTTGTTAGTGAATTATTTGGAGGGTCAGAGGTGTCACACCAAGCAATGCTCAGGGCCTTCTCCTGTCTTGATGCTCAAGGATTATTTGTGGTAGTGTTCAGAGGACCACGTTGAACCATGTGGTGCTCAGAGGACCATGCTGGAATTTGAACTGAGATTGAGTGCATACAGGCCTTACCTCCTGTATTTTCTCCAGCCCTCATTTAATTTAAATTCATTTCTCAGTTTTGATTAACTAGTTGTTGAAGACTAAAGAATTTTCAACCATACTAGCTAGCTCTATCCTAAATAAAATCATTTGTAACACTACAAAAATCATATTTGTAGTGGTATTTGTAGTGCTAAAGTTAAGCTTAAATTTAATGACAAGAAATAGGGTTGAAGACAGGGTTAGTTTTGTACTTAGGTGTAGAGGTGGATTTTATTTATTTATTCATTTATTTGTTTATTCATTCATTCATTCATTTATTTTTGCTTTTTGCTTTTTTTTGGGGTCCCAGCCAGCAATGTTCAGGGATTATTCCTGGCTCTACCGTCAGGAATTACTCCTGGTGGTTCTCAGGGGACCATATGGGATGCCAAGGATCAAACCCAGATTGGCCAAGCGCAAGGCAAATGCCCTACCCACTGTGCTATCGCTCAGGCCCCTAGAAGTGAAGTTTAAATTAAGTTTGTTACTGTGTTAGCCACGGCAGAGCCTGGCAAGCTATCCGTAGTGTATTTGATATGCCAAAAACAGTAACAATAATGGACCTCATTCCCAACGAATGGAGATATTACTGGCACCCACTTGAGCTAATTAGTGAACAGCAGGAAGACAAGTGATACAAGTGATACTGTGTTAGAGTTATGTTTCATAGTGGTATGGACTTTGGTATGTAGATGTAAAGGTAGAATCATGTTGAAGTGTCAGCACTTTGCTTTAGAGTTGGGGCTTGAGTTAGGTTAAGATACAATTTAGGGAATTGTTAAGATCAGGTTAGTTTTTCTAGACACAAATGACAATTTTATATCAAAATAGTCTTGAAATTTTCACTTTGGATAGTAAAATATAACTCACCTTTCACAATTTTATTAACTTCTTCGAACTAATAAAGCATCATGGGAAAGAAGTTTAATTTTGCATCTTTCTAAGATTAAATAAAAGTTTTCACAATTTGTTAAAGCCTTTAAATCTAGAGCCCTCTGGAGCTGAAGAGATAGCAGAGAGCGTAAGGAGCTTCCTTTTGCATTTAACCAACATTTAATTCACAGATAACACAGAGTCCCCAATAACACAGAGTCACCAGCACAGTCAGGAGTGATCCCTAAGTGAAGAACCATGTGTGTAATTCCTGAGCATAAGAATCTTGTCCTAAAAAATAGCTTTTGCAAATTTTTATTGATATTCATGATATCAATATGTAAATAAATGCATGTAGCTTATTAATTAAATAACATCTGCTGCTAGCTATCTCTTCTTATCAGTGGCAGAAAAATATAGCTTTAATGAATGATGAAATCATTCAATTTTCTGCAACATAAATGAAATGGGGAAGATATCATGGTAAATGACGGCATCCAGAAGAAGTGAAAACAAATCACTTGTTTGTGGTACTTAGAGTAACTGGATAAAGAAATATAATTGTTTAAAGGGGGTTGCCCAGATCACCTTTGGCCCCAGAGTATAGCAAGGAGAGGGGAACAGAGCAATGCAGAAAGGATAAAGAGATAGATGAGAAGTAACAGGGGCAGGGATCAGGGGGTCAGGTATATGAGTGGTTTAAGGAATGATAGAGCTAAATATCCAAACCACAGAGACAACGACACTGGAATCACGAGACCAAGCTTTATTAACCAAAATTAAAAGGCACCTGTCAAGATAGACGTCTGGGGCTAGAGGTTGGGCGGTGGGGTAGGAGAGGAACCTGGCAACACTGGTGGAGCAAAGCAACACTGGTGGTGGGATCGATGATTGGACATTGTATGTCAGAAAGTCAACTATGAATATCTGTAACTCACGGTGCTTTAATAACATAAAATAGGGGCAAAAAGGAAACCTGTAGTGTTGGTGTTGATGTCAAACCCCTAGCTGTCCATCTCTAGATTGTATTCACTTTGTGCTGCTCTCTTCCTCTCGTGCTCCCACCCCTAAAACCTGACCTTATTTAAGGAAAAAGCCATAATCTCTAAAACCACTTACATTCCCTCAATATACTCATACATTTTTATGTGTGTGTGTGAGACACCTAATGGTGCTCAAACTTATGCCTGCCATCACTCCCAGCTCATTTATGGTGCCAAGGCTTGAATCTGGATTGACCACCTACAAGGCAAGTGCCCTACCCACTGTACTATTACTCTGCCCCTGAAAATTATATTTTACAATAAACTCTACGCATTTGGCATTTTTTAATTCTAGCCATGTTGTTATTTTATCTAGTGGTAAGACAAATAGCCAAGTATGTGGAAACAAAAACCTCCACTCAACTGTTTTCCTCACCTCCCATGATTCCACACTGTAAAAATCTCTCAAATCTCCTCTGCCACCCATCTCTCAATATAAAATTGAATTATTTTTTATTCACCTCTTAAAAGTTGTACCAATTTTTTTTTAGCTCAACTGGGTTCTATCATCTCTTTTTTCCCATCATTACAATAGCCTCTGAATAAGCTTAAGATAATCTATGGTTGTACTTACCACACTTTATTTCACTTCTCTCCCTGATAAAGCTTATAAACATCTGGAAGCCAACATCATTGCAGTCATTCTTTACCACCAAGGGCACCAAATATGGAATGTAGTCTGGAATGTAGTTAAGTGCTCACAAATTTTTCTGGAAAGAAAGCAGTTCAGGAGATTAAGTAACCTCCGCAGATCCTCATTATGTGTTAGCATACCCAGTTCCCATATAAAACTTATGCTGTGTAAGGTTTCTTTAAAACGCACACCCAGACTCTTAACAGGAAGTTACAGATTAATAAACAGCTGACAGAACAAACTCAAGAGCACTCTCTGAGTAACCCCAGCCCACCATTCAATTTCTGCTAACAATATTTAGGGAGAGAACAGTAATAGAGCAAAAACATTCTTCATTGAGAAAAGATTTTACAAGATTCTCCAGGTGTATGAATTCATATTCATATACCTGTGGTAAGTTTCAAATATCCTTTGGTGAAATTTTAACAAGAATATAGCTGGGAAATTAAGTGAATATTAAAATTAGAGTAATACTAAATTTGTAGATGCAATATGTGTATATTATTCTACCTAAAGTTGTCCACTTACATAACAGAGAGTATTGCATGCAGTGCATAATTAGCTTTTAAATTACTATTCATAACAATATAGATAAATGGTTTTCTATGGCCATCAATTATCCACACTATAATAAAAATAAGAGGAAAGAAAATTCTAGACTCAACTTACTTGTACTTTGCATTGCAGAGCTGAAGACCTACAAGACACCATCTTGGGTACAGATCTGATGCCTACCATTTCAAGATTTTCATTTCAGAAAAACGTTAACCTCAGCACATGGGAAGGTTAAATCTAATTGAGAACACTAACAACAGCTCTCACTCAGAAGTGTCAAAGAGGGTAGAGAAAAATGAACATGGCTGCTGGCAGGAGAGAGTATAGGTACTGTTCAGGGCCTATTTGGAGACAAATTGACCTTAACTTGGAGCTGGTCTGCCTATACCTGTACTTAAATAAAGAAAAGGAAGCAAAGAAATCAGAATTTAATTGAACGAGAGGATAAAATAATCTATGAAAGTAAAGTCAACATGATTCTGATTCAAACATTATTGTCAAATTAGCTAATTCTTCAGAACAAAATTATAAAGTTATTCATAGTTATTTTCTTTTATTTATTTGTTTTGATTTGGGGCTACATCTGGTGGTGTTCAGGCCTTGCTCCTAATTCTGCATTCAGAGATTGCTTCTGAAGGGCACAGGGGACCACATAGGGTGGGCAGGATCAAACCAGATTTGCCATCTCTCTAACCTCCAGTTACTCTTTACTCATAGTTTTTGGTAGGTGCAGGTCACTTGAAGTCTTTTCATAAATTGTATTATAACTAAGTTGCAACATTATACTGGTTGCAGATGTACAAAGGATAGGTCTATTTTGGTATATGTGGCAAAATGACCATCAATGTAAATCTGTTAACATATCATTATAATACTTGCAGAACATTTTTTCTATTCTCAATATATACTATTTTCTTAGCAACTTTAAAATATGCAATGCAGTATTGTTAGCTTTATTTACCCATTTACTGCACAACACATTCCCATGAAGGAGTCAAGGATTTGAACTGATTTAATATCTCATCTTTCCCACTATGCTGAGTAAACATTACAATTAAGCAAACTCCTATACTTTTAACCAGCACTTCACATTTTCATTTTGTTTAATTATTTCAATTTATCTGTTTTTAATTTACTTATCTACTTACTTTGGTTTGCGGGCCATACCCAACAGTGCTCAGAGCTTATTTTTGACTGCTCAAGTATCACTCCTGGCTGTGCTTGTGGGGACCATATATAGTGCCAGGAAAAGAACTGGGATCTACCAGGTGCAAGGGAGCAGCTAAACTACAGTACTCTCTTCAGTCCCATCACTTAGTAAAATTTAAAGCAAAGCAGAAACAAAGTAAGAAAATTAGTCTGGTCACATCAGGCTAAATATCACAGGTGTCCCCAGAACTGTTGGAAAGGCCACTATTTGAAAAAATATAATGAGGTTTGAGAGATAATTCAAAGGGTTGGAGTACATTCCCCCAGGAGGGCCCCATGCTCAAATTCCCCACAGACTTTGACAGTATGGCCCTGGCTGCATTTCTGGAAAGAAAAAGAAGACAACAATGATAATTGCACTTTTGAAGAATAGGCTTTTTTCCATCAAAGCTATGGGATAATTTAAATTCTGAGCTGGGATTCATACCTAGGGCTATTAGGCCTCAAAAAAATTGTAGTATATTGACATTTTTATATTCATATAATAGCTCTCATAAAAGATGCTGTAATGAAATAAGCTATTTCAAAATATAAAGAGGACAAAATTATTCAGAAAATTAGGCTAGCAGTCTTATTCACACACTTTATTTCATCATAATATTTATTATACTCTACAGAAAGGAAATTTAAAATCTAGTACATTTCTGCACATCAGCTTTATATTATTAGATTATCTTAACTATATTTCTTCATATATATTCATATATATTCAAATATATTCATATATTTCTTCATCGACCATATCCAAACAGTAACCAAGCTCATTGAGGTTTGTAGGGAGTACAAGATGCTGCTCTGTCTCACGCTCATTGATTTACAGAAAGCCTTTGATTCTGTGGAGACTGAAGCGGTCATCGAAGCCCTAGCCAAACAGGGCGTTCAAACCCAATACATCAAGATCCTTCGTGAGCTGTATTACGGATTCACCACCAGGATCTCACCATTCTACAAAGAAGTGATCATTGATGTAAAAAGAAGGGTTCGACAGGGTGATACCATTTCACCAAAACTCTTCAGCGCCACCCCCCGAGAACATCATGCGACAATTAGAATGGGAAGGAATGGGAGTGAAGATAGATGGTCAGCAACTACACCACCTCCGCTTCGCTGATGACATCATTCTAATAACACCAAACATTAGCCAAGAGGCACAAATGCTGGCTGACTTTGACCAAGAATGTGGAAAGATAGGTCTACAGCTGAATCTGAAGAAAATTATGTTCATGAAAAATGAACTAGTTCCTGAGGCCCTTCACTCACTCGATGAATAACGGGATTCGAAGTGATCAAGTGATATTTCTTCATAGTATTAACTAATCTGTAGTTAAAAGATGAACTTTAATTGATACTTGAACTAAGTATAATATTTTCCTATTTAATGTGATCTGTGAATTATAACAAGTCTGGGAAATAGAAGAAAATTGGCTTTAATATAGGAAATGGGGAACACAGCTTGATCTTAAAAGTATTATAAGAGCCAAATAAACCAGGCATAAGAGAGTACATATCTATATAATTCCATTTGAAAAAGAATAAAAAAACACATGATAAAATAAACCCAAATAAGGAAAGTATGTGAAGGATGCTGACTGGATGGAAGCAAGAAGTGACTTTTCAAGCTGTCTCTCTTGGTTGGTGCTTTGTTTACACCACAGAACGTATTTGTCTCCTTTTTGTATAATTATATATTTAAGCTTTGCATTAAAGACTTAGAGATAAGTATACTTACAAGATAGCATATTTATCTTGCATGAAGCTAACCCTGATTCAGTCCCTAGCACCACACATGTTCCCCTGAGCATGCCACAAATGACCCCTAAGTAGAGTCAGGAGTAAACCTTTAGCACTCCCAGGGGTTGGGGGTGGTTGAAAGAGGGATATTTACGGTGGGAAATATATACTGGTGAAGGATAGGGTGGTGGAACATTATATTACTGAAACCCATTCATGAACTACTTTGTAACTCTGTATCTCACTGTGATACAATTAAAAATTAATTCAGAACACCAGCAAAAAATACAAAAAAGCAAAGATCTACATTAAATTCTACTATTATCATAATGAAGTGATACTAACCTACTAACCTTAAAATGAACTGGTAAATTTCATTCTAGATTTTATTATGAAGCTAGATGATTTTTTGTTTTTTTTACAATTACAAAGATATACAATTGAAAAGTTCATATTTGGGTTTTGGTCAGACAATGTTCCAGCACCCATCCCACCACCAGTGCCCATCTCCCATCACCAACGTCCCGGTTCCCTCCCCCTCCCCCCGCCCTCCTCCATGGCAGGTTCTTTATTTCTTTCCCTTTCTCTCTCTTTCTCTTTACCTTCCCTTCCAGACTATGGATTACAGAACATACATTAAAGGGTTGTCATGTGTATCTTTTTGCCTGTATTTAATGCTCAGTTCTAGGTTGGCATTAGTACCCTCGACAATTGTTATCACACTGTTCCATTTTCTGTCTTACCTAACCTCTGACTCCCACACGTTTGTGATCATTTCCACCTTTGACAAGACCTCCTGATATATGTTTCACTTGACCTTGGATATTGGTATCATAATATGTACATATATATTTATTTTATGCAAATAAATGCAGTCATTCTGTATCTGTCTCTCTCCTTCTGGCTAATTTCGCTCACATAATCTTCTCCATGTCCATCCATTTATAGGCAAATTTATAACTTCATTTTTCCTAACAGCTGCATAGTATTCCATTGTGTAGATGTACCAAAGCTTCTTTATCCAGTCATCGATTTTCGGGCACTCTGGTTGCTTCCAGATTCTGGCTATTGTGAATAATGCTGCTATGAACATAAAAGTAGGGATGGTGTTTCCGCTATGCATTTTTGGTTTCCCAGAGTAGATTCCCAGGAATGGAATGGCTGGGTCAAATGGGAGTTCAATTTCTAGTCTTTGGAGGAATGTCCATATTGTTTTCCAGAAAGGCTGTACCAGCCGGCATTCCCACCAATGGATGAGTGTCCCCTTTTCCCCACATCCACGCCAGCACTTGTTGCTCTTGCTCTTTTGAATATGTGCCAGTCTCTGTGGTGTAAAGTGGTATCTCATTGTTGTTTTGATTTGCATCTCTCTGATGATTAGTGATGATGAGCATTTTTTCATATGTTTTTTGGCCATTTGAATTTCTTCCTTGCTGAAGTTTCTGTTCATTTCTTCTCCCCCACTTTTTGATGGGGTTGTTTGTTTCCTTCTTGTAAAGTTCTACCAGTGCCTGATATATCCTGGATATTAACCCCTTATCAGATGGGCATTGGGTGAATATTCTTTCCCATTCTGTGGACTGCTTTTGTATCTTAGTCACTGTTTCTTTTGAGGTGCAGAAGCTTTTTAGTTTCATGTAGTCCCGTATGTTTATCTTTTCTTCTAGTTGCTTTGTTAGTGATGTTTCACCTTTGAAGATGCCTTTAGCTTCAACGTTGTGGAGGGTTTTTCCTATATTTTCTTCAATGTACTTTTATGAATTCAAGTCTGATATTGAGATCTTTAATCCATTTTGATCTGATTTTTTGTGCATGGTGTTAGATTTTACTGAAACTTATTTAAAAAGATGTTAGGGTAGAGAAACAAAGAATTATGTGTTCAAGAGACAATACAGGCTTCTTCAGAGCAGAGTTAGGCAAGCACAGAAACATAGGTACATGCTAGCAAGACACATTCAAGGGAGAAGAGCCTGAAGAAGGCTTTGAAGAGCAAGCTCATTTTCTTTTCATGGGACAATTTTTTAAATAGGAAATAAATAATAAAATGTCGGGAATTGACCACTGGTAAAATGTACTTGGTATTTTGTACACAAGAAACTTTTCCAAAAAATCAATGACTTAAATCAATTTGTCTTCTCATAGTTTTGTGGGAACAGCATAGATGGTCACCTCTGAGTCACCTTTAACAAGCTATCAAGTCATGAGTCAGGGCTCTCCTGAAGGCGAATTTGCTTCCAAGCTAGCTCACATGGCTTTGGCAGGTTTCAGAAATCTATATCTAAGTTCGCTAACTGGTTGTTGACGCCAGAGGTGTTCTGTTGGTGGAGACCTCAGCTCCTGCCTATGTGCCATGCATAGAGCTGCTCATAACATGGCTCCAACCTGCCCAGAGCCAGTGCTGAGAGAGAGGGAGAGAGAGAGAGAAGGAGGGAAAGAGAGAGAGAGCGAAAGGAGAGCAAGAGAACTAGAGGGAAGTCATCATTGTCTTACAGAAAACTGCCAACAGGAGTAATATAATCAGGTGTATAATCAGGAAAGGATTTATTTAAGAATGAGACATGGCCAGAGTGATAGTACAGTAGAGAGAGCAATTGCCTTGCTCACGGTCGACTCAGGTTTGATCCTTGGCATCCCATATGGTCTCTCAAACATTGCCAGGAGAATTCCTGTGTGTAGAGCAAGGAGTAACACCTGAGCATCGCCTGGTATGACCAAAAAAATAATAATAGGAAGAATGATGCCAGCCCCAACAAAGATGTGTTTGTTTAAGGGGAAGGTGGGGAAGGGCTATTTATCTCTTTACTTTTATTTCCCTTGTATTGGGGTCACATGCAGACGTGCTCATGAATCATTCCTGGCAGTGAGAAGGGAACAAGGTGTTGTGAGGGATGAAACTCAGACCTCCTGGATGCACAGTATGTGCTCTAGATCACAGAGCAATCTCTCAGGTTCAATTTCCCTCCACCAATTTTCATTATTTTAAATTAAGATCTGTGATTTACAAAGTTATTGATAGTTGAGTTTAGGCATAGACTATTTCAACACCTATCCCACCACCAATGTCAATTTCCTCCACCAATGTTCCCATATTCCCACCCCTTCCCAATCCCCACCCCATCCCTACTGGCAAATATACAGGAACATTACAAAGTTTCAGTGGTTGCAGCTTAGATCTCATGCTTTCAGCTTTGTTGAGTCTGTAATTTGGATATAAGGCTATACCACTCACCTAGATCACTAGTGCAACTGAAGCCTGTTTACCCATTATTTTCCATTCTCTTCTTCCCTTGGTTTCTTTCCTCCTCTGGAACTGGGTCTGTGGTAATAACACCAAGAAGGCACCATGCCAGTCACATCAGGGACTGTACAAGGGCATTACTTATGTCACTGCTCAACCCCTTCATCATGTGAATTATGAAGTCCCTTAATCTTGAGAATCCTTGTCCTTGCCTCCTGACATTTTTGTCCTTGTGTCTCAGCAGCTGCTTATTTTTCTTTTTTGGGTCCACCCAGCGATGCTCAGGGATAAGTCCTGGCTCTGCACTCAGGAACTACTCCTGGAGGTGCCTGGTGGTGCTTGGGGACCATATGGGGATGCCGGGATCGAACCCAGGTCAGCCGCATGAAAGGCAAACACCGTATCCACTGGACTATCACTCTGACCCTCAGCAGCTGCTTTTACAAAATGAAAATTCAGATTAATTCCCAATTTGGACATTATACTTGCTCATTGTCCAGCTGTGTTACAGAAACCCAGGTTCTTCACCTCTTGAGAAGCAGAAATTTAAAAAGGGCCAAACCTCTTTTACCCAAAGTTTACTGGGGAAAGGGACCCTTGGGTCAGGAGGGACTTTGCCTGATCTTAACAGAGGCAGTGTAAGATCAAGACTGAATCCTAGAAGCTAGCATGTCCAGTGGTTTAAAAATTCTAACAGAAAGGATTTAGAAGCATCAGTTCAGTCCTGAAATCCTCTTGTCTGTTTCTAGGCAGTTTTGAAATTTGTTCCAGGAATTGCACATGGTATGCTGGTCTCTGCATGTCTAATTGGGGTCTGCTGCATACAGCATTGCAGATGGTGTATGCCTCGTGAAGACAAAGAGCATGAGGCAGAATTGCCCATTCCCGTCAACCATTCAAGAAGGCAGTACAATGGAAAGGTTGTACAAGAACTAGGGATTGGAATCCTTCCTCCCCTTCCTTGTCTCTGTGTGTTTGTGCGTGTGTGTGTGTGTGTGTGTCTGTGTGTTGGGGGCTGAGTGGGAGGGACAGGGAGGACAATAGGGCAGCGGTGATGATTACAAAACCTGACTGACTTGCCCTGAAGGAGTCATAGACTGGATGTGTTTTTTCCTTGAAGCAAGTTCTCAGCAATTTTCAGAATGAGCTTCTTGGTGGAGCTTCTTGGTGGGTCCAATTCTCTTTCTACCCCAGTTGCAGTGCTCCTTCTGCCTATTTCTGACCTTGCCTAGGCTGGCCCTCTGCAAAATCCTGAGGTGACTTTTATTTTTAAGATCCTGGTTTCAGGGCTGGAGCGATAGTATAGCTTGTAGGGCATTTGCCATGCATGTGGTTGACCCAGGTTCGATCCTCGGCATCCCATATGGTCCCATGAGCACCACCAGGAGTAATTCCTCATCGAAGAGCCAGGAGTAACTCCTGAGCATCACCAGGTGTGACCCAAAAAGCAAAAAAAGAAAAAAATTAATTTAAAAAAATAAAATCCTGGGCTCCAAGTGCATGCTCAATGATCTATCCTTACCCTCCCATTGGAGAGGAAAATATTTGCTAATTATATTTATTCTAAAAGTGGGGGTATGTGGTCTGGTATATATTTACTAGAGATGTTTATATTTTCAACAAGGTCCTCAGGCAAAGGCAATATTTAACTTCCACAATTAATTACTTACAAAATCATATGTTTGATTGATGTATGAGATGAAGGGCATTGCAATTTCTGTTCATTTCAAACATTTCCCTTGAATGACTACCCATATGTCCTGGGTCTTAGGAAATCCCTACTCGTCTATTCACCTTATGCCCTTATGAGTTCTGCCTTTAATGAGTTAGAGTTCCTGCTTAGGAAGATCATGGTCTAAGGAAGAGACATTTTTACAACATAAATGCTTAAGAGAAGATAAACCCCAGCAGTGCTGAGAAAATATAAAAATCCAAAGGAAGCTTACCTTGACTTCCTCTTAAAGGATGTGGTGGAGGGAGTCAGGCTGAGAACTCCTGAGTCGCTGTGCTGAGCTGGGAGTGAGGCAGAGCAGGGGTGAAGTTGAACAACGTAGGTGCCCTGCCATGTCCTTCCAGAGTGTCATCCACCTGTCCCTGGACAGGCCTACCCATGCCATCTGGCGGCAGGGCACGGAAATCTGCCTGGATGTCCATGGGTGTGCCCCCACAGAAGTGCGAAGTTCTTCAGTGTGACTGGCACTCCCACGGTGACAGTCCGTCTGCACAGCCCCCATCCTGGATATGAGTAGCAAGGAGATGTCCACAACCCATTGGACCCTGTCTGAGTCCACAGACGTGCTGGTGACAGTGACCTCTCCCAGCACTGTCACAGACAGGACAAGGTCCTGGTCTCCTACCATCAGGCTGATAAGCAGGACCCCGTGGCCACAGCGGTGCTCTACCTCACAGGCATAGCCATTTCCCTGGATGTGGATATCTACCACAGAGGGCACGTGGAAGTAGCCAGTGATAAACAGGTTCAGAAGAACTGGGTGTGGGGCCCCAGCGGTTGGGGTGCCATCCCGCTTGAGAACGGCAACGCCCCAACGCAGGCCAGCAGGGAAGACTCCACTAGAAGCAGCACCAGCACGATGTTCCTTCCAGAGGAAATAGGAGCCTGTCCCTGATGATACTGACAGCACATGGACCAGCAATATTCTGAAGCGCTACCAACTGGACCTCCAGACTTCCACCCAAGAGGCAGAGAAAATGTGTGTCTACTGGGCCCAGAAAGATAACTCGAACACCTACGAGCTGATGTTCGGCCCGGTCAGCACTCCTACACCTTCGCCCCACTTGAGGACAACTTGAATGGGACTTTCTACATTGAAGCCATCGCGCTCCCATCCGGCCAGCTTCTCGGGCCTGATCTCCTACTCCCTGTCCCTCACAGAAGAGTCTCAAGACCCGCCTGTTCCAGAAACCGTATGCATAAAGACACGGTCGTGTCCGAGTAGCTCCCCTGCATCTTCACTCCTAGTACCCAGGTGCCGATGGAGGTGTACCTGTGCAGAAAGTTGCAGCTCCGAGCTTTGCAGACACGGTGACGGAGCTAGGCGAGAAGAGTAACAGCAGACTGTAGCAACTGTCTACGAGGACCCCACTGTCTACGAGGACCCCAACCTCCTGGGCTGCAGGACGAGAGGCCGCCTGCTACACCCAGGCTCCCCCACAAGACCGTGTCCTTGGTTCTCGACACTCCTCGCGTCCTCCGGCTGGAAGACTTCCCCGTGAAATACTCACTGAGCCCTGAGATTGGCTACATGATCCACAACACCCAGAACCACAACGTGGCCAGCATGGACTCCATTGGCAACCTGTTGGTGTCCCCACCCATCATGGTGGCAGGGAAGGAGTACCTGCTGGGCAGAATCCTCATCGACAGCAGCCTATACCCCAGCAAGCAGGGCCGCAATATGAGCAAGGTGCTCCGGGACTTCCTCTATGCCCAGCAAGTGCAGGCACCTGTGGAGCTCTTCTCTGACTGGCTGATGGTCAGACGCCCAGATGAGTTCATGTGTTTCGCCCCCACAGAGGTCAAGAATGGAGACGGAGAAGGGCTTCTGCTGCTCCTGACCCGCCCCAGCTCCTGCTACAAACTGTTCCAAGAGAAGAAGGACGAGGGCTATGGAGAAATGAAGCTGTTTGAAGACGCCCAAGAGGAGCAGCTCCTTTCAATGGGAAGGGAGGCCCACACCATCAATCAGCTGCTGGCCAATGAGGACCTGAGGAAGCAGAACGACTATGTGAAGAAAAAGCATCAACCTGAACCGGGCCCTGCTGAAGCAGGAACTGGGCCTGGTGGAGCAGGATATCATCGATGTCCACCAGCTCTTCTGCCTGGAGCAGCTGACGATCGCACCCTCTAGCCAGAAGACTGACAAGCTCTTTGCACGGCCCCTGCTTCCCGAACCTGTTGTAGATGGTGGTGATGGACAAGAACCTGGGCATTCCCAAGCCTTTTGGGCCCCCTGATCAATGGCGTGTGCTGCCTGGGGAAGAGGGTCTGCCAGATGCTGGAGCCCCTGGGCTTTAAGTGCACTCTTATTGATGACTTTGACTGCTACCTGACGGAGGAGTCTGGGAGTCTGGGACACTACCCCCACCTTCTCCTTACCCTGCTCTGTGGAGTCACTGGGATGGTACATGCCCACTTGAGCACCGGGAAACTTGCCTCCACTTACCCCATTAAAGTCTTCGCTGTTCTGAGTGGAATAAAAAGCAAGCCAGAGTAACTAGCTTGCTTAAGGGGTAATACATTTTAGCAGAAACTCTTGGTTTGGGTCAGCTGGAAATTGCCAGAGAATCTACTGATTTGAGTTTCATCCCATATGCTTTCTCAGTCTGTTCTCTAGTCTCTTAAAAGAAAAACCATTAATACTTATTTATTACTTTCCTCTTACTGAACAGATTTAATTATTCTGTTCAGCTGTCTCTGGTAACAAATCATTAATCAGTGACCTCACTCACTTAAACTATAAAGTAAAACTGGTTCAATTTCCTCATACTTGCCTGCCTTTGGGAAAGGGCAAATTAATCCTGTTAGCTATCAATGGATGATAATTGATTACTAAAAAGGTAAGGAATTCAAGAGTTATGTCTCTACATTCATCTTGCCCTCCCTCTCCCCCTCCATCCTGTTTTTCATTAGGCGTGGAGTTAGAGGGATGTGTATAAAGAGATTTGGGTACTGATCAACACTAAACTTGGACTCTGGGATTGAGGAGTTGGTCCATCCTTGAAACCTGAACCATTTTACGAGTGAGCAAACTCCAAGTGAAAGCTCATTTGACACAATCTCTGTTCCGCCTATTAAATCACATTAGCTGGAGGTCAAGAATAATGCTAATGGCCATGGTGGCCCTGGACTAGATGTCAGCAGTGTAGATACCCAGATGACCTATTCAGGATTGACCAAATAATATCAATTTGATTTAATCTCTAAGGGCGAGTCTTACAAGGATTTCTGATTAAGAAACATTGTGTGATCATGTGGTCTCAGTATATGTGGACAGTTTTGTTTACACAGCGGTATGTTTCCCCCCCATCAGTGCAGTTTCTGTTTTATTTATTTGTTTTTCTTCTTATTTTTTAATATTTTATTATACCACAGTGAGATATGCAGTTACAAGATATTCATGTTTGAGTTTCGGTCATACAGTGCTCCAGCACCCACCCGTCCACCCGTGCCCATTTCCCACCACCAATGTCCGCGCTTCCCTCCCCCTTCCCTTAACCTGACTCCATGGCAGGTGCTTTATCTCCTTTCTTTTTCTTTCTCTCTCTCTCTCCTCTCTCTCTGTCTTCCCTCTCTCTCTCTCCTCGCTTCCCCTTTCTTAAACATTGTGGATTGCAATACATACATTTAGAGGTTATGTGTATCTTTTTGCCTATATTCAATGATCGGTTCTCGGATTGTATCATCATTTTTAATGATTATCAACTGTTTCCTTCTCTGACTTACCTAGCCTCTGATTCCACACATTTGTGGTATACCAGGTTCTGAGATATTGCGTGGGCAAGTGCCCATGCACTATGGGGATTGGGCTGTGTCCAGCTGTGGAATCCGACCAGAGGATGACTGTGGTTGTGTCACATGAGGTTTTCTGACTTCTGGGAGCCTGGTGGAGGATAGGCCAAGGAGGAAAAACCTGCCCCCCACCCCAAGACGCTCCATCAGTCTAGCACAGGATGGGCAGGCAGAGACTCCGCCCTACACCTGAATACCTGGTGTCTGGCTGAGAGACCCAGTGGCAGTTCTGGGTGGGGCTGCTAGGCCTTTGTGGAAAGAGCTGAGGTGGGGGGGAGGTGGCCCCAGTCCAAGCTCCCTAAAAACTTGGTTGGCGTAGTCGCTGAGTCCCACATGCCTAGGCTTAAATTTGGCTTCTCTCTTGGGTCTGGCTGTGTCCAGCTATGGAATCTGGACCAGAGAATGATTGTGGTTGTGTTGCACGAGGTTTTCTGACTTCTTCTGTTCTTGAATTTACTTTCTGAGTTTCTAGAATGTGATTGGTTCCACTAGTTTGATGTACCACGTTAGGAAGAGCCCGATGACAGCTCTCCCCTGTGTGTCTGAGTCTCTGCATGATGGCTGATAGCCCTGAGGCAGTTTGTGGGGGGGTCCACCAGGCCTCCCAGATGGGACAGAGAGGGGAAGGGGGAACCCCAGCTCTATCTCTACGAAAGCCTGGTGACTTTTGCCTCTGAGAACTGCCTACCTGGGCGTGAACTCGGCTGCTCTGCTGTGTGTGGGTCTGTTGAGCCAGGCTTGAGATCAGCTTTTCTCTTGGGTGGGACTCTGATGAGCTGTGGAGTCTGGATCTTGAAGATGGAGGCTATTAAGGCGAGTGAGTTTCATCTGGGTGCTTCCGAGGCCCTACTGAACAGTTTCTGTTTTAAACCAGCAAGTCTGAGGCTAATATTTTGAAGTATCATATGATTATTTTCTGGTAATACTCCTTGAAGCTCATCTTTATCTAAAATTTCAGTACTTAGGAAGTCTGTATGTAAACGATTTTCACACGTAGTCTCTACTCATTGTCATTTCTGTAAAAGAATCACATGGCAACTCTTTTGAATTGCAGGATGAAATCTTGGTAACGTGCCTGGCTCTAAAATCAGTGGCTTCTTAATCTCCGGAAGCCTACAACACCCCCTGCTGGATGAACTTTTTATTTCATGACACTTGAGAAAGTCAAAAGCAATGAACCTGGAAAAGTTGCCAAATATAAAAGCTTTCAGTCTAATGCTGTTTATATCCATATAGTAGACTTATAAGAGGTTAAGCTAAATAGGAATATGCTCAAATAAGAGAGAGGAAGAGTTAGAGAAAGAGGAAGAAAGTAAATGGATTCTTGCAGTTAATTAGACTGTCACCTTGTGAACTGTCTTACCTGTACTATCTCTAAAGCCAATGCACAGGTAAACTGCTATTTGAGACACCTAGGAAGAGCTGTGCCAATATTCTGCAGTGTCACAAGACTTTTGTACCTAGGAAATTTTTAATCTTGGGCTATCAGAAACTTCAAATTAAAGAAAGATGTGATGAAAGTTTTAACCTGGGGCTTTGTAATTTGATTAATATCAAATTGAAGCTGCAGTTGATGCACCTCGACTGGGTATCAGCCACAACCACCATGTTTTGGCGTCACCACAGCATTGGACAATACCAGATCTGGGCCCATGTATCAGAATCTAAAATCTGCTTTAAAAAAGGAAAGTATTTTGCTTCCTCATTCCATGTGTAAGTCAAGGTGATTCATTCTGTTGCTCTTTTCGATAGCATAAGTTTCTTGAGTAAACAGCAGTAATAAAATCACTGTTAAGGATGACTAATTTCACTATGCCATGCAAAGAGTGGGTTAAAAAGGAAAAATATTAAAACTTCATAACAGAGGATCTTTGGATCTCAAATGCATACTGGAAAATCTGGGCTGTTTAAAGTTTCTATAAATCAGATTTCTAGTGACTATTGTCTTTTAGCTTCTCCTGCCTCATCAACTACACTCATTTGTGTAGAAGAATCTAAATACCTCCTGAGTATCTTTGACTTTACTTCATAACAGGAGGTGTCATAGTGCTAGTGGCCTAACTATTCTTTTTTTAAGATTTGATTATATCACTATGAGATAGACAATTAAAAGTTGTTCATGATTGGATTTCAGTCATATAGTCTTCTGGCCCAATCCCTCCACAAGTGCACATTTCCCAATACCAATGTCCCCAGTTTCCCCTCACCCTCTCCTGCCTCTATGGCAGGCACCTTTCTCTCTCTCTCTCTCTCTCTCTCTCTCTCTCTCTCTCTCTCTTTCTCTCTTTCTTTCCATTCGTGCATTGTGGTTTGTAGTACATACACTGAGGGGTTATCATGTTTACCTACTTTCAATACTCAGTTCTAGTATAGCATTACCGTTTCCAACTATCATTGGCAAACGGATCCTTCTCTATATTACTTAACCTCTGACTCCTACACAATTAATAAGTCCTCCTGAACCCTTTTGCCTAGCCTTAGATATTAGGCTCAAATTTTTTTTTATCCCACAAATGAGTGCAGTCATGTATATCTGTCCTTTTCCTTCTGACTAATTTCACTCAACATGATACTCTCTGTTCATACATTTATAGGCAAACTTTATAACTTCATTTTTCCTAATTTTTTTTTGGCCTAGCTATTCGAACCTGATAGAAATTACAAGGAAAAAATACTATAAAGAACTGTAGGAGATGCTGCCCACTCAGCCTGTGCTGGGCTGATGAGGGGTCCTGGAAGGGGGCAGCATCAGCTCCCCTTGCCTCCTGGTCAGACCCTCAGAGGCCCGAAAACCTCATGCATCACAAACGTAGACACTGTCAAGGTCTGGACTTCACAGCTCAGCAGAGCCACTATCTTCACTATCACTATCTTCCTGTTCATCATCTATTTGCTAGAGCGGGCACCAGTAATATCTCCATATGTCCCGTCTCATGCTAGTAGAACCCAAAGGCATCCGCTTGCTCCAGGAACATAAAGAGCCTCAAACCATTATATTCGGTCAGGGAATGACCTGATATAAATGTTACTGGTATTTGGAATATCAAATACAACACAAGCAGCTTGCCAGGCTTGCCGCGGGTGGCATACTCTTGTAGTCACCTCTAAATAAAGCATTTATTGATGAACCACACAGCCGCTAGCAGCCGAGCGAGCCAGGCTGTGATAGTCTGGTCTGCTGGGTGGAGCTGTGACAAGAGGGAAGTCCGGATGTGGAAAATGGCGGCCCCATGAAGTAGGGGGGTCGTCTGGCTTGTTGTGAGGCTCTGCTGGGGTGGCAGGCCAGGGCTAGAACCCGCCATGCCTTGGGCGCCTCCTGAGCGGCTGGGCACAGGGAGAGCAAGTAGCAGCTCTGCCCCATGTCTGAGAGTCTCTGGTTCAGCACACCTGGGCCGGATTGAAAAAAAAACTGCTGCAGGGTGGGTGTCGATGATCTGGGCTGTGATAGACTGATCTGCTGGGTAGAGTTGTGACGAGAAAGAAGTCCGGATGTGGAAAATGGTGGCCCCCATGGAGTAGGGGGTCGTCTGGCTTGTTGTGAGGCTCTGCTGGGGTGGCAGGCCAAGGCTAGAACCTCGCCATGCCTCCCGGGCACCTCATGAGCAGCTGGGCACAGGGAGACAAGTAGCAGCGCTGCCCCATGTCTGAGAGTCTCAGCAGAGCCACACCCAGCAAAATAGTCAAGTTTCAAGCCCAGGTATGCAGCGCTGGGTGATCAAATCCACCAGATTCCCTGGGGAACTGAAGCTGGTGAGCCCTCCCCCAACTCAATGCCCTCTGGCAAGGTTTGGTGGGCCCTCCCAGAACTGTGACTGGCTGGGACAGTATATGGGGATCCCATGTACCCCATTTCCCCCCACCCCCATGGCACGCGGGCACTCTCAAAACCTAGTATATTCATAAAACTGGTATCGCATCACATTTTCTAGAAATGAAGTGTGTGGGCATGAGGTGTGGTCTGGGAGACCACCTCGGTAATTTCCTATACAGTGGACTCAAATGGCACAATGGAAATTTTAGGATCTCCATTGACTTTTATCTAACACCAGGTTCATCTACCGTATTTAGAGAATTAGCTCCAACAACCAATACAGAATAGATTGTTCAATGTATGAATAGGAAAATCTCAAATAGACATTGTGAAATAAGTGTTGAATAAATGTGAAAATAAGTGTTCAATGTGAAAATAAAATGTGAAATAAGTGTTGTCAGTAGCTGTAGTGATGGTGTGTCTGGGATTGTCAGTAGAAAACCACTGTGTTCTGGAAACCCAAAAATTGAATCTAAGAACAGAAACTGGCCAGACTCCCACACATCTGCCTAGGAAAAAAAAAAGAGGCATGATCTTATCAATACTGTTCCCTTATATGAGCTGTAAGGATCAACATAATTGATGCTGGCTAAGTGAGCAGGCATTGGGAGGGGTATGGTGGGTGGGAGGGAAATGCAAGTCTCTGGTGGTGGTGGGGCACACTGGTGGTGGGATTGGTTCTGAATGATGAATCTTTCCAGCATCCAGCAACTGTATTGTGAAAAAGTTTGTACTTTGTAAATCATGGTGTTTAAAATAAATCATTTAAAAAAAAATAAAATAAAATTCACCAAAAAAGATCTTTAGAAGCTGAATCTATGTAGAATTATATTTCTTTATTTTTTTAATTTAAGAAAAAAAGTCCTTTGCTATTGTAATGACTGGGTGATGCTGACTCATACTTGGTTCAGGTGAGTTCAGGTGAGTTCATGTGAGTCAGAGAAGTCATTTTTGTTTTTTTACACTTGTTATGTGAGAGAATGCTGTGGATTGAACTTGTGACCTTATGCCTGTAAGGCAGGTATTTTCAACACCAAAATGTGCGCAGGCCCACAGTTTTACTCCCTTTCCTCTGCTACTCTCAGCCTAAGTGGTAATAAATGTCATAGTTTGTTAGCATAAAGGGCATTGATTTCAAAGGCAGAGCAACTCAGGTTCAAAACCCAGCTCAGTTATTTATCAACTGGGTAATTTGGACAAACATAGTTGATCTTTTTTAAATATTAGGTCATTTGTCACTTGTCACTTGTTCGTCAATTTGCTCGAGCAGGCTCCAGTAATGTCTTCATTTGTAGGTACCTCACATAAATATAAAATAAAATGATGCCTACCTCAAGAATTCTCCCAAAAAGTTGTGACATAAATGAGAAAATAAGCAATATGCTATGTTTGGTGCCCAGTTAAAAGACAAGGCCTCAAGAATGAGGATGACAATACTCCAGGGAGAAAAAATTAATGAAGAAAAGTGGTGGACATTGAAAATTTTCTTTTGAACTTTTCAAGATAGTCAAGACCAGTGAAGGAAAGAGGACAGAAGACGTGCCATATACCGAAGGCTCACACAGACTCATACCTCCATTTCCTCTGGAAGCTGCTCTGAGCACCAGCAGTCAGACAAGCCACTGGGCAATCACCTTGCCCTTCTCTGAATTTGTTCCTGAAGTCACTCAAGATTCTCATGGGCTGTAACAGGTCAGGGACCTTGCTCCAAAGTCTGGCCTTTGCCTGCATGTGCTCACTAATCTAATGGCTCAGGGAGTGGGAGGAATAATTGAAGTTCCCAAAGTAAAGATTTAAAGAGTCCAGACGAGGATGAAAGATAAGTGGGGCCACATACATATGCTCCAGACCTCCTACCTCTCAGGCATCCTGCCAGACACCTCACACAGTGTAGATGTTGGGTGTTCAGTGTTTATTTGTAAAGTGGATCGCCTGCTCCAGGGCCATGGGTAAATAGGAAAAAAGGAGCTTGTTCACCTAGGATGGTAACATGATGCCTAAATCTTCTGAAGCAGATTGCTTACCAATCCTGAAGCCCTGACAGATTGATTACCTCTCTACAGTTTAGTCAACTGTAAAGCAGAAGTGATGATTTCAAAGTACTATTGATATTCCTTAGAATTGGTGACATAGTGATAACCCAAAGCAATAAAACCTTTAGTAACATATTTAATACAGCACCATGCTAGCGCATAACAAAAACAAGAATGTTATCCTTTCCTTTTCATAATATTATTCTGGCTTTCTGCCCAATTATGTTTGTCCCTATCAGTAGATTTTCTAATCTTCCAAAGACCCCCAAGCCTATGTCTTTTGGGGTGGGTTTGGAGTGAAAGGGCTTCTGAAACTCGGAGTTCGTGAAGTTGGCTGTATTCACAACACTCTTAGCCTGGCTGTGTGTAAAGCAAGAAAGTAGGATTGTTCAGTGCTCTGCTGATTGTGTAGCCAGGGTCACACTCGGCAGTGCTGCCACAGAGGAGCATGCAGTGCCCGGGATTGCCAGGAGTGCTCCAAAGTCCTTTGAAGCATATCCCCGGCCATGATCATCAGTCAGATGGAAGGGGTAGAAACCCTGATTAAAGATGGAAGGGGTAGAAACCCTGATTAATGCTTAAGATTTTCTACATCGTCCACTATGTTGCTCCAGTTGGCCATCCATGAGACTCCTATGAAGAGAGCTCCCTCTGCAGGCAGGGGCCCTTCCACAATCGCAGTTGTTTTGTTTTGTTTTGGTTTGTTTTTTTTTCTTTTTGGGTTACACCTGGCAATGCTCAGGGTTACTCCTGGCTCTGCACTCAGGAATTACTCCTGGCGGTACTCAGGGGACCATATGGGATGCTGGGAATTGAACCCAGGTCGGTCGTGTGCAAGGCAAACGCCTTACCCACTGTGCTATCTCTCTGGCCCCCTCAGCAGTTTTTTATTTTATTGTTTTTTGTGCTTATGCCTTGAGTGTCTTTGAGGCTAAAACTGCACAAAACGCCATATAATCAGGAGTTGCTGAAAGGATTTTGGAATCCTAATGCACCTTCTAGAAAATGTCTACCAAAAAATGTAAATTGTCTGTCATGCTCAAAACATGACCGTAGGGTTCCTAGAGGATCCTATAACTTGAGCATGTAGTTTTCAAAAATGTATAGGACAAAAACTGTATAGGACAACTCACAGATAAAAATCATACTTAGATGAAGCTAATTAACTTGAAACAGTGTGAAAGAGTTGATGATATTATTTAAAATCTTTCCTCCACCTCAGTTTTTAGGTCACACCCTGGGCTACTCAGGATTACACTTGATACAGTGTTCAGAAGCAACTCTTGGTGATGTTTGTGTGGGGGGATCAAGTGGTGGCTTGGGAGCCCACTGGACTCCTGCATGCAAACTATGCTCTCCAGCACTCTGCACCATCTCCCAAGCTGCAATCTTATTTCAATCCATGCTTTGTGTATTCTCTTCTTGTATTATCTTTATGTACATTCTCAATTAATTCTTACAACTTTGGGGTAAGGTATCAGTGACTTCATTTTATACATAAGGAAACCATACTCAGGAATATTAAGAAACCTGGCTAGTGGGGCTGGAGTGATAATGTAGCAGGTGAGGCATTTTCCTTCTGTCCAGCTGATCTAAGTTTAATCTCTGCAATCCAATTGGTCTCTTGAGTCTCCCGAGACTGATACCTAAACACAGAGCCAGCAGTAAGCCCTGGGCATCACTGGGTATGACCCCCAAAAATAACAAAAAATGAAAATTGGTAAGTCACAATTTGTATTGCCACAATTAGTGGCACTGGGTAGATCTATATACATATTATATCTGATATTCATAGGGGCATAGTTTAAATATTCGCATATCTAAGTGGCAAAATTATCTTCAGATACTTAGTTATTAAACAAAGCAAAGATACAAAAGCCAGAAAAACTAGTCAGAAGATGTCTCTTACTTAAACCCTACATATATTTATGCCAATAAAAAGCATTTTAAATTAAAGCTCAGTAGAGGGAATAGAAACCAGAGCAATAGCTCAATAGTCTAGGCACATGCTGAGCAATCCACTTGGAGAAGCCTGTATTCTCTGTCAAATACATACTTTGCTCTTTCTCGCCCCTCAAATCTTTCTATTTAATTTTCAATGCAAAATATCTTGCTTCCATAAAATGTCTTGCAGAATCTTGAAACCACTCTGGGTTTGGTCAGGCTTCCATAGCATGGGGGACCTCTGAGATCACAATTTCTTAACAGACCCCAACTCCCTGAAAACAACATGACCACATGAGATCTATAGTAACCACCTTTCCAGAAACAACTTCTATGGTTCATTTCAAGGAACCCTGGGCCCCAAATAAATAGTATTCTGACAGAGGCAGGCCTTTAGCAACAGGGAATCTAAGTACATATTTGTGTCATATACATGTTTATGCCCCAAATATGGGTTTCTGGGGTGCAAAGCTGCTAAGAAGGACTGTGCAATTTCAGAATAGTTTCCAACTCACTTGAAGTCAGATCTTGCAAGTTATTCTGGACCTCACTAGGGCACATGGGATGGGAGACACCTGGGAATCATGATAGTAGGAGAAATTTTAAGTCCTATGTTGAAGATAAGGTCAAAGGGTGTCTGAAGTCAAAGGGCGTCTGAAGTTTCATCACCATAGATAGGACCAGTGAACTGTGACAAATGTATATATGCTGATGTAGCCCCACCTACAAGGGAGTCTCCACCTTGCTGTCAAGTTGCAGACCTCTCTCAGATACCTGTTCTCCTGAATGCAGGGAATTCATAGCATTATTTCTCTCCGGGAGACATTATGTACAACCCTAGTGAGTGTTACCTGGGAGACCTACTTTCTGTTGGCACAGGATAGTTTCTGACTGATGCTTAAGTGTGCAGTGGAATCACCACTCTCTCCAGAGTATCACTGTATCACTATGTTCCCGTTCATCATCGATTTGCTTGAGCAGGCACCAGTAACATCTCCGTATGTCCTGTCTCATGCTAGTAGAACCCAAGGGCACCTGCTTGCTCCAGGAACATAAAGAGCCTCAAACCATTCCATCAGGTCATGGGAATAAGGTCTAAAATTGTTACTGGTATTTGGCATATCAAATACAACATGGGTATCTTGCCAGCAACTCCTGATTATATGCCTCTCCAGAGTAGGGAAGTTTATTTGTGGGGAGTGAAGGGGAGGTATCCTAGAACTCACACAAGTCTAAGGGATCCTGGATGCCTGAAGTATCTGTGGATCCCAGCATGCTTGTGCCTCCTGTATCCTGGCTCACAGAGAGTTCCATGGTCAGGTTTGGGCTGTGTCCACAAGATGAGACTGCAGGGGTACATTCTCAGTTTCTAGATTTGCCCCCCCACAAAGGTTGTTAATGCCTTGAAGTCAGATCTTGAAGATCAGGATGGGGGATCTTGCAGAATCTTTGAAGGAATTCCAGCCCTAATAGAGCTCCAGGAGATGGGAAACCGCTGGAAACAATGAATTGCAGATGTCTCAAAACCCATAAGGATAACAAGAGCTCACAGGGTGCCATTCAAATTGCCTCTTTGTCCGTGCAACATGGAGAACTGCTGGTGCTGGGCAAGTGGCTTTGTGACAGTAATAGGCTGATTCCTGAGAGTAGGTTGAAGGAGCGAACCCTGCTAACCCTTTCCTGAGAAGCAGTCATACCCTCTGGAGTCTTTTCCTGGCTTCAACAGTCATACATAGAATGACTGGCCCACAGAGAGGACTTCTGGATATTTGAGAAATACTAAGCTGTAGTTCTTTTCAAAATTGAGCCCTTTTCTGTAGCCAAATCTCACGGACACCATAGATTTTCCTTCCTTGGCAGTGCCGCCAGTCTGATCATGCAAGACTTCTGGAACTAGGAAGCTGGGGAGAAGAAGGAACCTGGGGAAATGCAGTGTTAGTGATGACCTCTCTGTCGAGATGGGTGACTTTGTAAGTCATATACCGAGGGATTGCTCTTTGTAGATGGAGGTACTCTAAAATCCCAACTGCTTTAGTGGACTTGTTTGAGGAACTGCATTTAGGAGTTTTGTATAGACATAACTTCCTGAGTGTCAGGAGAAAATGGCCACAGCAAAGTCATGGACTGACCTCTCCTCTGGCTGGCCACCCAGACAGAAAGTCATTTTAGAAAGATGAAATAACTGAACCTGGAGAAGGATATTGGCATGCATTTGCTGGTTATGGACAAAGTAGGAAAAGAGGGTAATAAAGATAGAAACTTCAGTGTGCCATTGCCAATGCTAAAAGGACACCAGATGCCTTGGAATAAGGTCTCTGATGCTTTTTCAAAACCATATTAGGTCACTGACAAGTAGAATCCCTGAAAAAGGAAAATAAAAGGGAAGATACTACAGTGATTGATAAGAACATAGATGAAGTGCCACATGCCTTCTATTGCAAATTCAAGGACTTTTTTTTTATTCAGCAGCAAGATTTCTAATAGTTTAGAAACCTGCCCTAAAGGTCTAGGGGAAAAAGGTATTCTTTGTCTTTTTAAGTAGTAAATTTTTAGACTGCTCACAGAGACTACCAAGGGTGAGGAGGGTGTGGAATTGACAAAACAAGCTTTACTACTCATAGTATAAGTAGTCAAAAAGTGTAAAACATTTCTATATGTTAAATGGGACAAAATTGAGACTGGAAAGATAGTACAGTGGTTAGGGATCTTGCCTTGCATAAGACCCAGCGCAGGTTTGATTCCCCATAACCCCTTATGGTTTTTGGATCCTGCCAAGAGTGATCCCTGAGTGCGGAGCCAGAAGTAAACACTGAGCATAGTTTGTTGTGGCCCCACAATCCCCTACCTCCCCAAAAAGCTGAATTTCCCTTGAATTATGGTGCCTCAGTTAATGCCATAGTAACATGTGTTATGTTTGAAGAAGACCCAAGGCAAATGCCAAAGGACTCAGGATCCATCTGTTGGCATTCTCAACAGATCAGGAGATTTATACAGTGATTTTATTGGCTCTGAGTTTTCTAAAAAAAAAAATGCCTTGGTTTTTGTGGACATCTGAAACTTGTTTAACTTAAACTGTTCCCTGTTTCTGTGAAAACCAGACTGCCACCATCAGGGGAATAAAGAAACTAAGTACCATGTACAAAACCTTAACTGAAGACAGTGATGTATCAGACAGGACTGGAGCTAAGGGAGAGTGGTTGCAAACGGACGCCAGAACATAACATTAAACTAAATATTAAGGCAATATATTAAATTCAGTTCTAAATTCAATTCAGAACTTCTTGAATAGTTCTACTGTTCAAGAAGGGAGACATTCACGACATCGGCAACTATCGCCCCATCTGCCTGTTGTCCGTCATCTACAAGCTGTTTACACGAATCATCCTGAACAGGATTGGCAGAACACTAGATGAAGGACAGTCATGCGAGCAGGCTGACTTCCGGAAAGGATTCAGCACAATCGACCATATCCACACAGTAACCAAGCTCATTGAGGTTTGTAGGGAGTACAAGATGCCGCTCTGTCTCGTGTTCATAGATTTAAAGAAAGCCTTTGATTCTGTGGAGACTGAAGCAGTCATCGAAGCCCTAGCCAAACAGGGTGTTCAAACCCAATACATACAGCTCGTGAGCTGTATTACGGATTCACCACCAGGACCTCACCATTCTACAAAGAAGTGATCATTGATGTCAAAAGAGGGGTTCGACAGGGTGATACCATTTCACCAAAACTCTTCAGCACCACCCTCGAGAACATCATGCAACAATTAGAATGGGAAGGAATGGGAGTGAAGATAGATGGTCGGCAACTACACCACCTCCGCTTCGCTGATGACATCGTTCTAATAACACCAAACATTAGCCAAGCTGCACAAATGCTGGCTGACTTCGACCAAGAATGTGGAAAGATAGGTCTACAGCTGAGTCTTAAAAAAACTATGTTCATGAAGAATGAACTAGTTCCAGAGGCCTCATTCACTCTCAATGGAATAAACATCTCTGAATGCAGCAGTTATGTGTACCTAGGTCGAGAAGTCAAAATGATGAACAACCTAAAACCTGAGCTGCGCAGGAGGAAGAGAACGGCATGGAATGCCTTCAAAGGCATTGAAGAAATAGCTAAAAGGACAAAGAACCTCCAGCTCCAGGCACATCTCTTCGACTCCACTGTTCTCCCTGCATTAACATATGCCTCAGAGACCTGGGCCCTACGAAAGCAGGATGAGAATGCTATTCGGGTCTCCCAGAGAGGAATCAAGAGCTATGCTTGGAATATCACACCTCACTCAAGTGAGAGAAGGAATCGGAGTTCTGACCTCCGTCGCTATTCCAGAATCAGGTATGCTATCTCGTTTGCCAAGGCATCGAAAATCAGATGGGCTGGACATGTAATGCGATTTGGAGACAACCACTAGACTAGAGCCGTTACCGACTGGATCCCACAGGATGTCAAAAGATCACGTGACCACCCGCCTACAAGATGGTCAGACTTCCTTGTAAAGACCCTGAAGGAACAGTTTGAGGCTCTTCATATTCCTGAATCAACCAGATGCCATTGGGCTACATTGGCACGTGATATGGTCCAATGGAAATGTTACTGGCGCCCGCTCGAGCAAATCGATGAATAATGGGATTCAAGTCATCAAGTGATTAAATTAATAAATCCACATTGGCTTAAGGTACTATTGTTGCTGAAGTTACTAAATTATTGTCCCTGAGACTGTTCCTCCAATAGGACCTGTTGCTCTGTGCACTGAACCCATGTGAGGCAGACAACAAAAAGAAAGGAATAGAAATCATGGAAATAAGCATTGCTCTGATTTTCAGAGTAGAGCAACATGCTATACTGGTGATAGCTTCAACTTAACCATGCCTAGGCAAGGACTTGCCAACTGGAATTTGTAATGGGATGTCGTTCTACTAGAATGAGTAGGTCACTTCACACCTCTGATATACTACTAAGTACCACTTATCCTGTTATTATGTAGGGAACTTAACCTATTATGTATGCTGTGCCTAGAACGAAAAATACACCTTTGGAAGGGGAGATAAGGTATGAGTAAGGCACACCTGGTCTTGAAATGTGTATTCCATTTGCCTTCCCTGCTCTCAGAACTTGCACCAAATACATAGCTAGAGAGAGTAAAATGTTGACACCATCTAGACAGATCAGTAGTGAACCCAACTAAGGCTTTTGCTTAAACAACTAAGATTTTGTGGTCATGTGTCAAAAACAATTTGCCCAAGAAAGCATGTAAGTTCCTGTGCTTATGAAAATTGCTGTCTACAATCTGGAGCAATCTGTCTCCATCTTTTTGTCTTTCCTCACCCTGGTATATGGCACTGGTATCTAAGAATATACCTAGGAAATTTCCTAGTCTGATACACAACAAGCAGCAAGTTTTCAAGTTCAAAGAATCTTTTTTATTTCTGCTCTAGGAGAGAAAGTACTGAGAACCCTGTTTCCAGGGTGATGGGCTGTGTGCACAAGAAAGCCCCATTTTTATTGGCCCTAAGGTGTCCTTCCTGGATGCCTGAGGCATTGACATTTGTGCTGTGACTAGTCAGAGACACTGACAGTGAATTATTCCTGTATTCAAGTTCCACCCCTATCCAAACCAAGCTTTCTAGTTCCCTGATGCCACATCTCCCTGTATTACAGAAAACATTCTGGATAAGATGTCCAGAAAGACCAGCAGGGCTATGTCAGGTCTGAAGATAGCCCCCTTCCTTCTCATCACTGTATGTACTGACCTTAAGGAAATGACACACTGGGGAAGGAATTTAGTCCTTTTAGTAGGACAAGAGGGTATGATGCCTAATGAAAGAGGGTCAATGAGAGGGTATCAAATGAACTGTTTATTTTTTGTTTGTTTTGCCACTCAGAATCCAGGATCTCTGGGATCAATACCACAATACAAACCATACAGGAGTGGATCTGGTCATATACAGAGACTTCTAAAGGCACATCCTGATGCCATAGTTCAGATAATTCGATGGTAGAATGGCCGTTTTCTGAAAGCCAGATACATACTTGCAAAATATATAATGTGAACACCACCAACTACTTCCTCCAATGAATTGTGACCCTTTGGAAAATACCAAAGTTTAATAAAACTACAAAATCTCTTTGGCTCATTTTATGTTTTTGTAAATATGTTCAAAATACAAGAAAAGTGATATATTCCATATATGACCACTGCAGTGTTAGTAATGAAAAGTTGGAAGAAATCTTAATGTTAGCTAATAGAAAATAATTGTGGTATATATTAATAAAGACTATTATGCATATATTAAAATTACTTCACCAACATTCATCCATGATAAAGAAAACCCAACAAAATAGAGATGTAAGGAACCATATAAAAATAGTAATAGCCATCTAATAACAAATCACAGTCAGTATCATTCTGTAGAAATCAATAGTACTCCCTCTGAGAGTAGGTAGAAAATGTTACTATCTCCACTGTTGTTCAATATGGTATTAGAAGTCCCAGAAATAGTAATCAGGCAAGATTTAAAAAATCATATGTATCCAAATTGGAAAAGAAGTAAAATTATCACTATTTGCAGATTATATGCAAATAGTAGAAAAAAATTAATGGGCTCCTATAAGCAGTAAATAAATGTGACAAAATAGCCAGCTACAAAATCAATGAACAAAATTCTTTCACTTTCATATCTGCAAACAATAACTAGAAAATAAAGATCAAAGAGTCTACTCCATTCAAAATAGTGTTCAAAAACTTCAAGTACCTAGAAATGAATGTAAAATTCTGAGGGAGTTATACCTTGAAAATTAAAAAGGAACTTTAAAAACTAGGTAGAAGATTACCTTAAAATGAAAAATATTCATGTTCATGGATTGGAAGCAATACATATGGTCAAATAATGGTCCTACCTGCTATTATAAGTATTCAATGAAACACCCATACAAATTTAGATGATATTATTCAAGGATTATATTTGTCAATAATGAAGTTTGTATATAATTTCAATAGCCAAAGCCATGTCAGAAATTAGGAGCTATCTCATTGCTTAAATTATACTATAAAGCTATAGTGGTTAAAACAGCATGGTAGGAGACTAAGGATATACTCTTTGACTGATGGATAACATCAGATATTAAAAGACAAATTCCCAGATCTAATTTTTGACAAATCCCCACTAACTTTTGACAAAGCAGATGAGTATGAAAAGTGAAGTAAAATAGTCTCTTAAATTATGTTGGGATAACTGGATAATCATACATGGAAGAAAATAAACCTGAATCCATATCTCACACCTTACACACAAAAAGTAAGCTCAAAGTGTACCAAGGAGGCAGTCTCAAACGTGGCTGAGGAAGCTGGAACTCCACTTTCCCCAGGCTCAGCTGACCATGGGGCTCCCAGGAGGACAGATGGGTTTTGGGAATGGGCCCATCACCTCTGGGGGTCCTGGAAGCAGCCGGATGAGACTCGCCCATCACACTAGCCACCACCCTCGCTGTCCAGACGCTGGGATGCTACCTTAAGACCAGATTGGCAGAGCAAAACCAGTTCGAGCAAAGGTAGGCAGCTCCTAGAAGCGGGAATCACTGGGAATTTGTCAGATGGAGTCAGGGGTCGGCCCTTCCCCCTCCATTTTGTCGAGCCTGGTAGCCCTGCCCAGGAGCTGCCCTGGGGCTACCAGCCATAGCATGCAGTCTCAAACGCAGCTGGGGAAGCTGGAACTCCGCTTTCCCCAGGCTCAGCTGACCATGGGGCTCCCAGGAGGACAGATGGGTTTTGGGAGGGCCCATCACCTCTGGAGGGTCCTGGAGGCAGCCGGATGGTACTTGCCCACCACACTAGCCGCCACCTTCGCTGTCCAGATGCTGACCGTGAGGCCCCTAAGTCTCGCGGCCACATCAAACTAGTGGAAACAGTTATGTCCTTTAATGTACTGCATTCTACGATGTGTAGGAAAGTTAGAAGGGAGGGAGAGATAGAGAGGAGAGAAAAGACATACAGAACCCGCCAAGTAGTTGGGGTGTGGGAGGGGGAAGGGAGGTGGGGACATTGGTGATGGGAGATGGGTTCGGGTGGAGGGATGGGTGTCGGAGTACTGTAGAACCAAAACTCTACATAAGCATCTTGCAATTGCATGTCTAGGAGTGGTGTAATAAAATTTGGGAAAATTAAAAAAAAAAATCCTCAACAAGATCTTAGCAAACTGAATCTAAAAACCTGTCAAAAGATCACACACCACAACCAAGTGGGATTCATCCCAGGTGTAAATTTTACATAAGCTTCTCAAATGATTTCACACAAATCTGAGAGGGTTTGTAGAAAGGGTCATACCTTATTTTTCATTTAGATTCAGTACCAAATTTCTTATGACATACTAAACACATCTACTTTTCTAAATGAAAGGCTGGTTTTTTTTTATTAAAGTGGCAAACATGACTCTGTGCAAAAATTGTTTATTAGGCTAATAAAAGAAAGCATATATTTATCAAAAAAAAAACAACAACAAAGTGTACCAAGAAATTTGAGGTTGGACCATAATCCATAAGACAGATTCAGGAAAATAGTAGCAGAAGGCTCCAAGATTTGGACCTCAAAGGTGTTTTCAGGGGCCAGAGTGATAGTCCACTGGGTAGAGCATTTGCCTTGCACAGAGCTGACCTGGGTTTAATCCGAGGAATTATTCCTTGGATTCAATCAGGAATTACTTGAGCACTGCCAGGAGTAATTCCTGAGCGCAGAGCCAGGAGTCAGGAGTTACCCCTGAGCATCACTGGATGGACCCAAAAAGCGAAAAAAAAAAAAAGGTGCTTTCATTGACATGATTTCTTTAGCAAAGGCAACAGAAACAAAAAATGAGCAAGTGGAACTACATCAAATTTAAGGTTTCACATATAAAAGAAGCGCAAGCTATAAAAACCTAAAGGACATGCAGCTGAGTGGTAGAAAATATTTACATTCAACACATCACATAAAGGAGTACTATCTAAAATATATAAAACACATACAAAAAATCAGCCCCTGAAATCCCTGAACCATATCAAAAATAGAAAGAGAAAATGAACAAACCCTTCATGAAGACAGATTAATGTCCAATAGGCATCTGAAAAAATAACCATGATCACTTATTGCAGGGAAACCCAGACCAAGATGATAGTGTGATATCATCTCATATCAGTGAGAATGGCATTTATCCAAATTTAATAGGGGGAATAATCTGTGATGACAAGGATGTGATAAAAGGGAACTCTCATCCACTGGTGGTAGGAATGTTGTCTGGTTCAGCTCCTGTGAAGAGCAGTATGAAGTTTTCTCCAAAAAAGAAATAGTCTCCATATGACTCAGAAATTCCATGTCTTGGTATCTAACCCAAGGCACAAAAACATTCATCCACAAGGACATGTGCACACCATTATAGCACTTAGCACAATAGCTAGGATATAGAATCATTATAGTTATCTAATGACAGACGAAAAGATAATGAAAGTGATATATGTGTGCGTGTGTGTTTATATATGTAATATATGTATATATTATGTGCATATATATATACACACACAGTGGAAAACTGTATAGTTGAAAAATGGATAAAAACTCATTCTTAATTCATTGCAACTTGGGTAAATCTGGAAGGCAAGCAAAGTAAGAAGTAAGTCAGCACAAGAAAGGCAATGTCAGATTTTCTCACCTATCTGTGGTATATATAATAACAGGAAAATGGAATGTAAGGTAGCAAAGGGAAGATACCTAGATTACACTGGTCACTTGATTATAGAACTGAGAAGGACATGGAAGGAAAGAAACTTAGAGGAGGAAGAAGAGTTGAACAGGAGGTAAAACTGGTAGAGGCAGTGGTCTCAGCCACTTGAGTAGTGTAGAGTGTTGACATATCTTTATATCTGAAGAGAACCAATAACACTGAAAACGAGCTCCCAACTAGAAGAATCAAAGTTAAAAATGAGCTCATCAAAGAGGCAGCTGTAGGAAATGAGAACATTAGTGGAAAGAAGTTGACACTAGTTGTTGGGGAGCTGCTGGGGTCCCCAGCGATATCAGGAAACGAGTCCTCTTCTACCTCCAAAGCCGACGGGGAATGGATGAAAACTCAGGAGTCCAGCGCAGTTTTGAAAGGCTTTACTCTCACAGGTTCTGGTATACAATCCTGTAACAGGAAAACCCCAAACTTTGCCCTGGCCACATGTATGTTTAGAATCCTAGGCCAAGATGGCCACTACCACATGCTAAGGGAAGATAACAGAGAGGTAGAGAGCAAAGAGGAGTCAAAATGACCAAAAAGCCTTTCTCCTAGCTTATTTTATAGACAGAAACCCACCAAAATTTCCAGCCCAGTCCATCATAGGCTGGGCTATCTAGAGAGGAAGCCAGGTAAATGACCGTATTGAAATGCAGATCTTCAGGTGGGCCCTTTGGCTTCACAATGCCAGAGCTGATTCCCTGAGATAAGATTTCCCTAGCAGAGTGGGGTGGGACTGCATCTCTGAACCAAAAAGCAGTTCGAATGTAATTTGTAAAGAATGACATTAATACTTCTTACCATGAATATATAGCCAGCTGATTCCAGACTCTAGATCCCACTAAGGTCCAAAATCCATCAGAATAATTCACTTTAGTATTACCTTTAGAATCAGAGACATTTCTGATTGCTCAGAGGCAGACTGGCACATCTCTTTGAACTAGGAAACCTGATTACATTATGGCTGATCCAACATGGCCAACTACTCTTGGAATATCTTCATGTATGTCCCTCGCAGGGACCTGTGGGAGGAGGAAGAGTATTTAACTGGAGCAAGCAAGATTCATAACATTTATGATAAAAATATTTATGCCATATAAAATTATGAAATCAATCCAATTCTGCCCAAGCTTCCATTGTGTCTGCTCGGAGATTCCCTAAAGGCAAGAAGTAACTAACTCTTCATATAAGCTAAGTGTAGCCAGAGCCTAAGGCTCAGTAGGGCATGTTTCCCAACAACTGGTGATGGGTTTAGTATTGGAAAGTTGTACAACTAAAGCTCAGTTATAAATAACTTTGTAAATAATGGCATGTCAATTAAAAATAATGAAATAAATAAAATTATTGCACAGGAAATAATGTGAAAGAACAAAATACAATGCAAATTTTCATTGCTAAAACTAGCAAAGCATTTTGAAAAAAATCTCTTTAAATTTTTACTTATTGTGTTAGGAAAGTAGTGGGTTTCTCTGTATCAAATGTTCTATAACTTTTGTCAGAATAAAAGGAAAGCAAAATCAGTTCATAATTGAATTTGAAAGTGTTTTTTTTCTTTGTGATTCAACAAATCACATGAAAATGAAAGGTTAGAAATTTTGGTCTGTCAAATATTTCTGTTTGTTAGTTCCCTCTTTAATTGCAGGCAGTAGAAAAGGAAAAAACAAATTTTTCAAATGGATTTTTGAATGCCTTGGAAACCAAACCAATTAAATAGGGGCAAACATTGTGTATCGAAATGGTCATGCATAGAGAAATTAAAGCTGCACACACAGAAGTGGACGTGCTGTGCAGTTTCCCCCTCTGGGGAAGGAGTGATTCAGGGATATCAGATTCAGGAGACTACAGTAATGGACTCTGAAGCCTTGTTGTGCTCCAAGAGACACTATATGGTGAAGGACTCACACAAGAACAATAAACAGCATAAAGACCAGTTCTTCCAATCTCTTTCTTCAATTGCCTCAATTAAAATTATACAACTCAATTATATCTCCATAAGCTCTCTTAAATCACTGCGGCAATAAAATGACTATTTAAATAAAACTAGATTTAAAAGCAACAAGTGTTACTAAGACAAACATTGTCAAGCATTACCAAATGGTGGAAGGAATTGGTATGGGGTGGGGTGTACTTAAAAAATTTTAACAAGATGCCTGTACTCAGGGAGGCCTGGAATCAGTTGTGGGATGGGAATGACGTGGATATGATGTATGAGAGCAAAGATTAGAAGGTTAGCCAAGAAATAAAGAAATGAAGGCCAAAATTCTACTAAAATTAAGGTAAAGAAGACAATAACAAGAGAGGGGTCAGTGAATTGTGGAACTGGGGGAACTATTAAGATTAAAAACAATATGCTAGGTCTGCCTACCCATCACCCTATCGCGTGAAACCCAGACACACTATGCCACCAATAACACATAATAGACCCACTATAAAAACGTTAGGAGGGGCCGGAGCCATAGCCCAGCTGGTAGGGTGTTTGCCTTGTACACGGCCTGCCCGTGCCAGCCAGGGTTCGATCCCGGCATCCCATATGGTCCCCCAAGCACCGCCAGGAGTAATTCCTGAGTGCAGAGCCAGGAGGAGCCCCTGAACATCGCCGCCAGGTGTGACCCAAAAAGCAAAAAAAAAAAAAAAAAAAAAGTTAGGAGGCTAGAAGGGGTAATTATGCCACGAAAATACTGTTTATGCCAGCTGTTATTTTAACACCAAATGCTAATGAAAATGAAAGCAGTAGAAGCAAACTGCTTTTGAGCCTGAATATTCTTCAGTAGTAAATAATGAGCAAAGGTTAGAAGTGTGAAGCATGTAAAATTAAGCAAGGAGCTGCAACAGAGATGAAAACAGCTTTAAGCTCTGATGCTGGACATCAAGGAGTCAAGGTCTGGCTGAAACATATATCTAGTGGCTGTATCATTGAGAAGTGATGGATATGAAAGCCTCTGTATGTGTACTCAATAACAGATAAGCCAATACCTGCTTAAGGCAGTTCTACCCAGTATGCACTAGATGAGATGCTTCTTTTCTGAAGGAATTGTTCAGAGATGAAGAGGAAGAGGAGGTGCAAGATGTCAGTTCCAATAACTTTACTGTGTCCTCCTAACAGTTATTACAATGGAAAGGAAAGTCAAAATAGGTGAGTTAAAAAAATTAAAAGTGAGGAAGCATTGGTGGTATAATGGTGAATATCGCTGCCTTCCACTGTAAGAGAAATTGAGTTTGGATTTGGTGTCAAAGTTCTGCCTTCTCAGGACCGGAGAGATAGCCCAGCGGATAGGGCGTTTGCCTTGCACACAGCCACCCATGCCGGCCCGGGTTCGATCCCGGCATCCCATATGGTCCCCCGAGCACCGCCAGGAGTAATTCCTGAGTGCAGAGCCAGGAGGAACCCCTGAGCATCGCTGGGTGTGACCCAAAAAAGCAAAAGAAAAAAAAACCCCAAAGTTCTGCCTTCTATTTGAATTACTAAGGAAACCCATTGTGATTCAAGTGCTAATATATCTTGTCAGTTTGATTTATCAGAAACTTCAGTTGAGTCTCAGAGAAAAAAATTCAGTTTGTCATTTTCTGGAAAGAGACAGGTAATATATTCAGCTGACTCAGTCTCATCTGCATGCGAAGCTCTGCTGACCCCAGCCCTCAGGTTGCCTATAACCAGCCTCTACTAGGTTGCTGAATATGATTATGGTTCTTAACAAAGGTTATTTGAAACCTTAAATAGGGACTAAAATATTCTGTATGTTTATTGTTTAAACAATGGAAGATCATATTACTGAAATGTATGATGTAGGTTTGTTTTATTTGAGGCCACATCTAGTACCAGTAATAGAACCTGGGTTGGTTTTGTGCAAGGCAAGAGCCCAACCCACTGTATTATCTTTCCTGCCTTTGGATTGGAATTTTCTTCAGATATATTGTGTTTATTTTATTCTGTTATCAAAAAAAATATCGGGTTATTAATTTCAAGACTTTTTGTGACACTGAAACAGGGACATCACCGAATGGTTTTGCAGAAACCATTCTACAAATCGCTTCAATTTGTAGAAAATTGAATATCGCATCAACAAATCAGCATTCATTGAGGACCAGCTAACTTTGTGTGAATTTTACTGAGTTCAACAAAAGAAGTTAACTACATATGTAAATACATTGCATGTATAGCATACAGTATAACTACATATGTAAATACATTGCATGTATAGCATACAGTGTATGCTGTACATGTACATGTACAGCATACATCCTTTACAGAAAGGATTCAGCACAATAGACCATATCCACACAGTAACCAAGCTCATTGAGGTTTGTAGGGAGTACAAGATGCTGCTCTGTCTCACGTTCATTGATTTAAAGAAAGCCTTTGATTCTGTGGAGACTGAAGCAGTCATCAAAGCCCTAGCCAAACAGGGTGTTCAAACGCAATACATCAAGATCCTTCGTGGAGTTGTATTACGAATCACAACCAGGATCTCACCATTCTACAAGGAAGTGATCATTGATGTAAAAGAAGGGTTCGACAGGGTGATACCATTTCACCAAAACTCTTCAGTGCCACCCTTGAGAATATCATGCGACAATTAGAATGGGAAGGAATGGGAGTGAAGATAGATGGTCGGCAACTACACCACCTCCGTTTCGTTGATGACATCGTTCTAATAACACCAAACATTAGCCAAGCGGCATAAATGCTGGCTGACTTCGACTGAGAATGTGGAAAGATAGGTCTACAGCTGAATCTAAAGAAAACTATGTTTATGAAAAAATGAACTAGTTCCAGAGGCCCCATTCACTCTCAATGGAACATCTCTGAATGCAGCAGTTATGTGTACCTAGGTCGAGAAGTCAACATGATGAACGACCTAAAACCTGAGTTGCGCAGGGAGGAAGAGAGCGGCATGGAATGCCTTCAAAGGCATCGAAGAAATAGCTTAAAGGACAAAGAACCTCCAACTCCGGGCACATCTCTTTGACTCCACCATTCTCCCTGCATTAACATATGCCTCAGAGACCTGGGCCCTATGAAAGCAAGATGAAAAATGTTATTTGGGTCTCCCAGAGAGGAATCAAAAGAGTTATGCTTGGAATATCACGCCTCACTCAAGTGAGAGAAGGAATCCGGAGTTCTGACCTCCGTCACTATTCCAGAATCAGGGATGCTGTCTGGTTTGCCAAGGCATCGAAAATCAAATGGGCTGGACATGTAATGCGATTTGGAGATGACCACTGGGCTAAAGCCATTACTGACTGGATCCCACGGGATGTCAAAAGATCACGTGGCTGCCCACCTACAAGATGGTCATACTTCCTTGTCAAGACTCTGAAGGAAGGGTTCGAGGCTCTTCATATTCCTCAATCAACCAGATGCCATTGGGCTACATTGGCACGTGAAAGGGTCCAATGGAAATGTTACTGGTGCCCGCTCGAGCAAATCGATGAATAACGGGATTCAAGTGATCAAGTGATAGCAGACAGACACAGAGATATATAAAATATGAGCCCTACTTTCTGTTTGCTCATAATGAACATCTTTGAGAGATCAACAAATTACCTAAGAACAAACTTCCAATACAATGTGGAAATAAAGCCTGACCAATTTCAGGTAGTAGAAATAGTCACTAAGATCCTATCATCTGCTCTGGCCTCAACTCTCTAGTCCTTTTCCCTCCTTCTCTTACGACTGTCTTCCCTTGAATATCAGGGACTCCCTATCTTAGTACCTGTCTACAGTTCCCCATCATCTGAAATGCTCTATTAGATATCTATATGGCTTCTTCTTCCAACTTATTTAGGTTTTTACTTAAATTTTATGCTCTAAGCATAGCTTTCTCAGGATCTCGCTCCATATTAACCTCTCCCCATGTTATATCCCTATTCCTTGCTTTATTTTTTCCTCAATACTTACAATTAACAGTGCGTTTCATTTATCTATTACTTATCCACTTCCTCAACTAAAATGTAAGTTCCATGAAACTAGGAAATTTTATCTGTTTGCTAATTCTACATTCTGTATCCCAGAATCTGTAATTGTGCCCAGCACATAACTAGCTTTCATAACTATCTATTAAATGAATGAAAATTTTTGTGTTCATTATTGTTTGCTAGGTGCTTTATGTAAGTCACTATCTATCACTATCTTCCCATTAATCATCTATTTGCTAGAGCGGGCACCAATAATATCTCCATATGTCCTTCTCATGCTAGTAGAACCCAAAGGCATCCGCTTGCTCCAGGAACATAAAGAGCCTCAAACCGTTATATTAGGTCATGAGAATGACCTAATATAAATGTTACTGGTATTTGTCATATCAAATGCTACATGAGCAGCTTGCCAGGCTTGCCGTGCGGGTGGCATACTGTTGTAGTCACCTCTAAATAAAGCATTTATTGATGAACCGCGCGGCAGCTAGCGGCGCGAGCCGGGCTGTGATAGTCTGGTCTGCTGGGTGGAGTTGTGACAAGAGGGACATCCGGATGTGGAAAATGGCGGGACCCATGAAGTAGGGGAGGGTGGTCTGGCTTGTTGTGAGGTGCTGGGGTGGCAGGCCAGGGCTAGAACCCGGCATGCCTCCCAGGCGCCTCATGAGCAGCTGGGCACAGGGAGAGCAAGTAGAAGCTCTGCCCCATGTCTGAGAGTCTCTGGTTCAGCATACCTGGGCCGGATTGAAAAAAAAAATGCTGTAGGGGTGGCTGTCAATGATCCGGGCTGTGATAGTCTGGTCTGCTGGGTGGAGTTGTGGACGAGAGGGAAGTCCGGATGTGGAAAATGGCGGGCCCCATGGAGTAGGGAAGGGTGATCTGGCTTGTTGTGAGTCTCTGCTGGGGTGGCAGGCCAGGGCTAAAACCCACCATGCCTCCTGGGCGCCTCACGAGCAGCTGGGCACAGGGAGAGCAAGGAGCAGCTCTGCCGCATGTCTGAGAGTCTCTGGTTCAGCATACCTGGGCCAGATTGTAAGTAATGCATTGAAACTATCTCAACAAAATCATGAGAGAAATAATTGTAGAAATTAAAACATTGATCCTTAATACCATGATTATGTTTTGGGAACCTCATGAAAGGACAAATTAGAAGATTCCAAACAAAATTTACAGTGTTATACTCCACTTCAGGATATTTACTCTGATCCTAAGGCCTTTGACTTTGTAGATTCAGAATCACTTGGCCCAGTTTTCTAAACTGTTAATGCATTTATTCAATTATAATAAGAGAAAATTGCCCTCTGAATAAGCATCACGGTGGCAGGTATCTTTGTTTTTTGTAGTCTGGTCCACGAGTCCCAAACCATCAGCAGATCTACAGGGATCTTCAACTGCTTTACATCCATCTCTAGTTAGGATTGCCCCACCTGAAACTTGCCTCTCAGTCAAGTCAAATCTTCCTCTGTCCCTTGGGGGAAAACCTTCTCTCTCCTTGCCCCAAATTCTTCTGCTCTCTGGCCTCCAATCAAATGCCAGTGGAGGCACCATAAGTCAGCTGAAGGCATGGGAGTGAGGGGATAGATTGAGTCAGGGTATTTACCCAAAAAGGGCACCACAGGGCCTGTTATTTGGCAGTGACTTTTAGGTCCAGTCGTAGAATTTCTTCTTCAGTTCTCTCATTTGAGCATGACAGTAAAACCCCACAGTGCAAAGTATCTAGGTTCTTTTTCTGGTTTTTTTAATTTGTTGGTTGGTTGGTTGGTTGTTTTGCTTAGGGTCTCCATACCTTTATAAATAATCTATTTTCAATCGATTATTTAACTTTCTCTTTTAAGACCTATAATGATGTAACTTTATCAGCAAAGTTTAATTTGAGAACTCAGTATTGTTTTTGAACATGAAAAAATCAATCAACTCAACCGTCTCTTCTGCTAATGGGAGCTTCTCTACATTAAGACCATTCAATGTTCTTTCGTTGACAGTGGAAAGTGGACCCCCACCTCAGACTGTACCCCTTCTAGCACAATAGCATTTGGCACATTGCCTACTAAAAACTTAAAATATTGTAGTGAGACTGGAGAACATTAGAAATGCATTCTAATGTTATCTTAATTCATTTTTAACTAAAGTAGTTATGTGTGGTCACTATCTTGGACAACATATGCTTAGCCACTTGGTCAGATATTTCTGGCCTTGCAATTATTCTTCAAATGACTTATCCGTGTATTTTATCAGCCAACTTTTAGAAAATAAATTCCCAAAGATCTGGTGGAAAAGTCACCAAGGTCCTAATACTTAACAACTATATCATCCAAAGAACTTCAACAACTTGCCAAACTATGTTGTGTAATAGTAGTCATAAGAGTGTGAAACAAAGATTACTCCAGGCAGCGGAAGTGAAACTCTCTTACACAGGAAATGTTTTTCATAGGACCCCTTACTCTGCCCTATCTAAAACAACAATTTCCTTCTTTATCCAAAGAGAAAAATAAAGCAATAATAAAACAAAAAGAAGAAATGATATAACAAAAAGAATGCTTTCAGAAAGGAGAAATTACTTACCAATATAAATTGGAATGAGGCACTCCAATTTGTAGAACTCTGCCTTCATCTTAGGGAGAATACACAGGGCTGGCAGCCATGAGAAGGGTCCAAACTAGTCCAAAAATATACGCTCTATTCTCGAGCACAGTATGAGTGAACCTACTCCATGAACATATACACAACACCCTATATCAGTACTGATTCACTTAGGTCTCCCATCTGCCTTATTAGAATATTTCTCATGTAGGTAAGACAAAAAATGCGATATTATTTGTTGGGGCTCTCAAAACACTCAAGCTTGAGTGTAGTAAATATTTTGTGACTATGACAATGCCACCTGACATTGCAGAGAGAGCTTGCAAAGTAATCAAGTGCAGAGGTTGCATGAAAAAAAAGTGTGTACAGGAAATGCAGGAGCAAGAAAACAAGTAAAACTTACAATCAGTTGCTTACCCCCATCCCACCGAAGAAGGCAGGTCAGACAAGTGCATCACACTGACCCAGGTTCAATTCCTAGAGTCACATATGGTCCCGTGAGCACAGAACAAGGAGCACAGAGCAAGTCAGCCATGTGCAGCACCTCTCCACCGAAAAACAAACAAACCAAAAATTCCATACTATCAATCTGTGGTCAACTCAAGCACTGGTTTCTTTGTTGTTTTATAAGCTAGTTGTGTAGTTCTGTGAAGGAAGGCTTTTATTTTGTTCACTGCCAAATCCTCAAGCAATTAAAGGTTCTGCCTGACACATAGTTGCTCATTATTCTTGGAATGATAAAACACCACTGTCAGTGACAAAGTCGTAGACTTAGAAGTGAATATACTAAGGCTAAAAAAACCTTAGAAGTTGCTACTACATGGAAGCACCCACAAACTTGGCACCCACAAACTTGGCACTCCCTGCCCTCTTCCTTTCTGCCAGTTTCTCATCTTTAACCTAATTTGCCTTAGTACTGACATTAATTTTTTAACTAGTCCAGCAGAGTATACTTCTCCAAATATGACTTATTTAATCTTGCCTTGGCCCTTCTTATTGTATGTTCTGCCACTGTGAGAAACAGACCGTACCTTGCTAAAATAGGCTGCTGTCTGTGCCCTGTAAGTTTTTCTTGCCTCTAAGAAAAGTTTCTGAACAAGTTTTCTGCAGGTTTAATGGCACTATTATTTATTTCACCTACTTACATATTCCTGTGGATTTTTCTTTTTTTTGCTTTTTTTGGGTCACACCTGGCAATGCTCAGGGGTTTCTCCTGGCTCTGCACTCAGGAATTACTCCTGGCTGTGCTTGGGGGACCATATGGGATGCCGGGATCGAACCCGGCCAGCATGGGCCAGCCACGTGCAAGGAAATCGCCCTACTGCTGGGCTATCGCTCCAGACCCATTCCTGTGAACTTTAAACAGAATATTAGGTATAAGTGAAAGTTGTTGGCATCACACCCACCTCTCCTTAAATCACTGATAGTCCGTCAAGGTTCTATGATCATCATCTTTCAAAATAGGTTCAATAATGTGAAAACCAATATTTAAGATCTAGAATCCATGGACAATTTGCATATTTTCTCCAACCACAATAATTATAGTTCAAGTTCTGGGTTCCATAACAAGATACTGTGAGAGTTTATGATTCCAAATTATAGTTTTTGTATTTATTTAAATTTTTCATTTCTTCATATGACTGTAGACAAGAAACTGTAGTATATTTAATCCTATTTATGCAACTCTCCAAGCTTTCAACTCAGTCATGATTATTGGGAAGTGAAGTGGAATGCAATCAGAATAGAATTGATACTGTCTTTGTAAAATAAATTCATACATATAGATCCTGATATTTTATATATCATTTCAGACTCTTCCCTAGAGAAGCTATCATATTGATTTAGGGGGTTTATTATCATGCAAAAACACATTTGATGTTTAAGATCACTTTCAACAATCACTACTCATTATAGTTACAAAAATTTGCACCCAACTCTAACTTTAAAACAGAAGCATAGGCTCTAGTTAGATAGTATGAAGGTTAAAGTTCTTGCCCTGCATGAAGCAGGGTCCTCAGCACTGCATGGCCCCCAAATACTGCAGGGAGCAACCCCAGAGCATAGCTGAGAGTAGCCCCAATGTACTGCTGGGTATGGCCCAACCCACCCTCCCAAATCACAAATGCAAAATGAGTATGTGGTTTATGGGGTAATAATGATAACATTTGTTTTCAAAGTTAGCCCTAGTTTTTAACACTACATCAGATTTTATTTTTTAACATTTGATAACTTAGTAGATACATATTTTGTTTGCAATTTCGCAATATTTATTTATTTATTTATTTTTAATTTTTATTATACCACCATGAGATATACAATTACAAGGATGTGCATAGCTGGGTCTCTGTCATACAGTGTTCCAGCACCCAGCCTTCCACCAGTGCCCCATTCCCGCTACCAATGTCCCAGCACTCCCTTCCACCCAACCCCAGCCTGTACCTATAGCAGGCACCTTTTCTTTCTCTCTTTCTCCATTTATGTTCCTGCCTCTGTATTTCCCTCTCTCACTTTGTGGCTTACTCTGCAGATACTAATGGTTTATGATTTAAGTCTCTATGTGTATATTCAATATTGAGTTCTAGTGTGACATTATAATTCCTCATTCCCCATCAATCTCCCCAGTTTGTTGCAACTATAAAGATCATCCTGGGAAGAACCTGATCCTAAACTTCATTATTATCTAAGCCTCTTGTGAGGCCACAGAATGGCCGTGCTCTGGCGCAGGTGTGGGTTTGGTCTGTCTCTTGTCCGACTTTGCTGGCTGCGGAAGCCCCAAGCCCGTAGTCACGCCTGCCAACTTGGAGGTAGAGGAGCCCAAGTCCCTGCTCCAAGTCTGGCCAGCATGGTCATCCCCATCCCCTAGGAGCTATGTTGGACTCAGTCAGGGCTGAGCCATTTACCATCCTCTGAAACTCCATGGGCTGCTCCACGTGGGACGAAGTGGTACAGCTGTGGGTCTGATCTGTCTCTTGTCCGGCTTTGCTGACTGTGGAAGCTCAATTTTGCAATATCTATTAAGGATTATGCCTATTGTGCTTCAACAGTCTTGATGCTAAAATTAAATTTAAGGAGTTAAAATTATACATGTAGAGACAAGATGTATGTAGATAGGCTTACACAAAAAAACTACCAAATAACAACATATGGCAGCATAGATTTATATTCCATGGAGATCAAGGAGCAAGAGATGATTATATCAGAAGCAAGAATATGGTCATAGTATTTTCAGAGAATGACAATCCAAAAACACACTTAATGAAGACAAGCGATTATACAATGACTCTGAAAACTTACATTTCATTAATTACATCTTCAAGTATTTAAATCAAGGGACACTTTTCCAACCATATCATATAACCACTTAACACCATTAATCAAGAAAGTTAAAAAAGTACAGAGACAACTTTAAAAATTACTTTCCTCTGTGATGTCAGTTGAAAATCCTGTTAAACAACTTTACTTGCAGACATGCTTTCTGACTGGGAATGCATGTTCCTGCATGACTCAGGAAAATATGTTTTGCCTTCTGGTAGGGAAGTTGACCTGTAAATCGATAAGTTTCTTGGATCATGAACATACCTTACTATTGCAAGATGGTTAAAGCAAGTTATATTTGCAAGAATGTGAACTGTGGCAACAAAATTTTCCAAGCTATACTCCTTGTTGGTAAAATGCATAATGATTAAGGATACAAATACAGGAAAACAACAGTCTAAAAGAGAGAGTGGTATCCTCACTCTTTAGCTATGTACTTTTAGGCAAGTAACTCAGTTTTCTTATTTGAGGATAACAAAATGCTTACTTTGATAATATAAGATATGTGATGCCTAAAAGATACACATGACAACCCTTTAATGTATGTTCTGTAATCCATAGTCTGGACGGAAAGGAAAAGAGAAAGAGAGAGAAACGGAAAGAAATAAAGAACCTGCCATGGAGGAGGGATGGGGGGAGGGGAGGGAACCGGGAAGTTGGTGGTGGGAGATGGGCACTGGTGGCGGGATGGGTGCTGGAACACTGTATGACCAAAACCCAAATATGAACTTTTTAATTGCATATCTTTGTAATTGTAAAAATAAAAAAATTAAAAAATTAAAAAAAGATATGTGATGCCTGACACTTAGTCAATAATTTAAGTGATTTTTTTTTCAGGGAATAACATTAAAATTACTTTTGTAAAATATATTAGTGCACACAGGGCAATGTTCTCTCTATACCTTTCCTCAGGAGCAGTTGTGTACATTAGTTGGAAGAAAGAAGGGGTGAGAAAGAACTCAGTCTACACAATAAACTTGCCTTGTCTTCTTCACTTGTTATTTCTCTCTGCATGTACACCTGCATCAGTTGTATATACATGTGTTGGAACTAGAATCAGTGAAACTCTGAAGGAAAATAGTTACCATTGAAGAAGATTGTCATTTAGGTGATTTATTTTCTGTCTCAAATGCACAAAAATAGAACCAGATAAAGAAAAATGTATGAACTCAATAAACCTTCCAGAAAGTTAAGAAAATATATTATCTCATCAGTGTTTGGAGTGCTTAAATTTGTCTTGTGACATTTGTGGCAAATGTACTTTCTAAAAAGAGGTTTTAAACTGGGCATCACAATTTTAAGTGTTTTTGTTTAAATTATTCTATTCTGCTACAGAATTCTGGTAGAAATTCATTTGAACTCTTTGTAATATAAATCTGGAAAATAGTATTCTACCTTGTTAGACAACTGATTGTTTAAGCGTTGTCATTCTGGTTCTGCTTATTCATTCATTCATTCATTCATTTATATAATTTACTATATCGTTGTGAGATATGCAATTGCAATATGTTCATGTTTGGGTTTCAGTTATACAGTGTTCCAGCACTCCTCCCTCCACATGTGCCCATTTCCCACCACCAATGTCCCCACTTCCCTCCCCACACCCTAGTCCGCCTTCATGGCAGGTTCTTTATCTCTTTTCTCTCCTTCTCTCTCTATCTTTATTGTCTTTCTCTCTCTATCCCTCTCTCTCTCTTTCTCCTCGCTTCCCTTTCTTACACATTGTGGATTGCAATACGTACATCTAGAGGTTATCAGGTGTACCTTTTTGCTATATTCAATGTTCAGTTCTCGGATGGTACCATCATTATCAACGATTACCAGCACACTGTTTCCTTCTCTGTCTTACCTAGCCTCTGACTCCTACGAGTTTTTGGTACACTAATTAGGTTTTGAGACATCGTGCGGGCGAAGCTCCCGCTCACTATTGGGATCGGGCTGTGTCCAGCTGTGGGGTCTGGACCTTGAGGATAACTGTGGTTGTGTTGCATGAGGTTTTCTGACTTCAGGGGGCTTGGCGGGGGACAAGCCAAGGGATCAAACTTGTCCCCAATCCAAGCTGCCCATTAGTCTAGTGCAGGGTGGGCAGGCAGAGTGGTTTTGCTTTTTTAAAAATTTCTTTTCATTACACTGTGCTTAGACCAGTAGCACTAAATGCATATTTTTGACTGCTGGATCAGATCCTAGAACATCTAAAAGAATAATTCAGAATTAAATGAATGCCCATGTACTGGTACCACTCCTTTGGAAGCATAAGGGGACAAATTAGGAAATGTTCAATAGATTTGGAAAGGTGATCTATGTGCTGGAAATCCATGAACAGTTCTAGTCTCCAAAGCCTAATAAGTCTCAGTCACTCACGCCTGTACAAAGAGTCTATCTCAATAAAACTTTGTTAGGTGCTGATATAGTAGTTTTAAAGTGTATTACTATGAGAAACACCAAAGGACCTCTCTTCTTGGTAAGATATAAGGTATCATAAAATTACCAGCCCAAATTTAAAAAATTGCTTGTCACACCAATGCTAGATAAAACTGCCCTGCTTTTGGATTTCGAATGTTTTCTTTTGATGGTGTGGACATGTCTGGTAGTGCTCAGAGATGATTCGCGGCAGTGCTTGGAGACCATGTGTGGTTCTAGGGATTAAACCATATTTTAGAAGCATGCAAGGCAAGTACCTTTCCCATATTATCTCTTAGTCCCTTCATATGGATCTTTTAAAATTAAAAAATAGTTGAGGTACTTTAGAAACACACTTTTTAGTCTACAAACACAAGCATTTATAGTCTTTAGCTACTTTGCACAACTTTTTGAAGTTACAGAATGGTTTGCCATTCTGTAACTGATTTATGAAAGAAAAAAAAATTTTTTTTTTTTTTTTGCTTTTTGGGTCACACCCAGCAGCAATGTTCAGGGTTACTCCTGGATCTACGCTCAGGAATCACTCCTGGCACTGCGTGGGGGACCATATGGGATGCCGGGGATCGAACCCGGGTCAGCTGCATGCAAGGCAAATGCCCTACCCGCTGGACTATCGCTCCAGCCCCTGAAAGAAAAAAAAAAATCTTGTATTAAGTTTGAAAAACAAGACTTGGCATCTTTAAAAATCTTCCCCATATATTTTTTGTTATTACACATAAACAATAATTGTTGTAACTTGAAAATTTATTGTGTATGCTTTCATTACATTTTGCTGAGATTCTCAAACTGGTTGTTGAATTCTAAGATTTGGAGTTATAAAACATAGGATTTTTTTTTCTTTTACCTCACCATGTAAATAAGTTAGTTTGGTGAGTAAGAGAGGAAGAGGGAACTCGGGTTCAGCCTCTGTTCTATTAAAGCTAGATAAGTCTCCAGGGATTTTCCCTATTTATTTATTCTTCTGTTGACCTTCTGCTATAAAATTCCATTACTCCTTCAATCATGGGCCCTCTCTACAAGAGAATAGCATAGTGACTAATTTCCAGAAGCACGAGTGTTTTTTTTATTTATTTTTTATTTAATGACTAACACCACTTCCAAAAGCAGAACTGTGAAATGGTTCTTTTGTCTTCTGATGAAATTAATTTCTTGTCACATATGCTGCCCAAGCCCACATGCTGCTTGAGCCCACGTGGCTGAGTACATGTAGTACTTGAGCACATGTGTCCCTCTCATCTCCCTCTTGAGATGTGTACTCTCTCACTTTCTCTCATCCTTCCCCTTCCTAAAACCCTCCATAATAAAAATATGTTTCACTTCAAAGAAAAAAAGAAATGAATTGTTTGCCAAAAAATAAATAATGAAAGAAAGAACATAGCCACATCAGCTGTGGGAAAACAGAAGGGAGACTTCACACTTTCTATTGTTATATCAGGTCAACATGAGGAATAAAGGAAGGCTCCTAGCCATGAAGATTGCACCCTACCATGCAGGTAGATGAGAGCACATGGTAACAGTATAGGAGAGAGTATGGTAGCCACAAGCCAATATACTGCACAATCCCACAAAAGGCAAAAAACCTACAGAAGGGGTTCCAGTAAGTTTCACAGGACAATTGGCATAGGAATCTATATGATTCCATTTGGTCAACAATGTCCCCGTGTCAACATGTCCACAGGCATTGGAGAAGGAGGACGTTGTTTGTTCAAAGACTTGTAGATCATAGTTTGTTTATGCAAAGATCATTAAAATGAGAATTGATTTTTAGTTTTAAATGACTCCTGGGTCAATTATTGCTTCTTGTGGTCCTTAGTGACATTTGTCAAGTTTAAAAGAATTCGTTCTAATAACATATTTAAATTAATTGTATCCAAATAGTCTAATGATGTCATGAAAAAGAAGTAGACCAGAAAATAGGCAGGAAAGAATGAAGGATAATAGAAGGGATACAATGAAGAAGTGAAGAGCAAGGGAAAGGATGGTAGAGAAAGCAAGAAAGCAAGGAGGCATAGAAGTGTCTCTGTTTTACTGTCACCGGGCAAGGTAGGGTTGCATACGTCATGCTAGGAGCCTTCCCTAATTTCCCATATTGATCTAAGTCTAACAATACAAAGTGCTAGCCTAGCTTCTATTTTCCCACATCTCTAAATGGCTATGTTTTAGGGTTTTTTTTTTTTTTTTGGTGGGGCAAGGAATTTATTTAATCAGAAAGCAAAAGAATCGTTTTGCAGTTCAGCTGTCTGAAGTGGCAAATTAGTCATTAACAACATCACTTACACTTCTAGAAACGTGTCTCTATGTTATTATCTCGAAGGAAGGAAGTGGGGGAGGGAGATTAATGCCGACTGGATAAACCTCAGAGGTTATCATAATTTGAGTTTTTCAGACACTGCATCAGATACCTGTGGAAGCAAAGACATCTTAGTTCATGCACAAATAAATTCCTACAAAATCCTGAGTGTCCTTGGACATGCTGCTCATATTCTAGTGGGTTCTATGTGGAAGATGATTTTATACTGATGCTTTCCAATGAATCACATCTCCCAGTATTCATGGAATTGTAGTCCCTCCTATCTTGACTCCGGAGTGGGTCAGGTGACTTGCTTCTGCCATCAGGACATTAGGTCATGTGCTGAAACATGATGGGACTTGCCCCTTTGAAATGCCACAACTTCCATCTGAAGAAATGGAGGTGGATTCCTTACGAGTTAAGAGACCACATGCATGGAGAGGTCCAGCATATTCAGGTTCCAGCTGACCCACATAGAGCACAAGGCTGGCACAATTCAACACATTCTAGCCACTGTACAGCTGACTACTGATCAGAAACGCCTCTTCTATTACCTCAATAAACTTCTGGATCTCAGGTATATTCTTTACCCAACCCTACCCTCTCTGGTGTGAACTTCCTTCAAGAAAGGAGTGGGGTTTAAAGTCTCTGTGAAAGCACCAAAGGAAAACCTTATATTTTCACATAAGAAAATGAAATGAATTCTGTATTTACTTTCTTTCTTTCTTTTTTTTTGAAGTTTTACAGATTTCCTAAGGAGGTCTTAGGAAAGGGAAAGGAGGCAGGAAAATGAGAGAGAGAGTAACGCGCTCAAGGGAGAACGCGGGATGCTCCAAAGATGGAGAGCCTGTATTTACTTTCTAAAGTCACTTTTATTTTCAATACTTTCCCATGTTGATTCCTCTGCTTTCCACTCAATTCTATTTTCTTCTCATAAGTATGAGAAGAAAATAGAATTGAGTCAAGATTTCTTCTTGGGTCAAGATTTGACCTAAGGAGACACTCAGTATTGATCTGTTGTTCCATCAATTCCTACTGATTCTATTTATTTATTTTTTTAAACATTTTATTATACCACCATGAGATATACAATTACAAAGATGTTCATAAGATGTTCATATTTGGGTTTCGCCATACAGTGTTCCAGCGCCCATCCCTCCACCAGTGCCCATTTCCCACCACCAATGTCCCCGATTCCCTCCCCCTTCCCCTAGCCTACCTACATGGCAGGTTTTTTTTTATTTCTTTCTTTTTTTTTCTCTCTCTCTCTTCCTTGCCTTCCACATTGTGGATTACAATATATACATTAAGGGGTTGTCATGTGTATCTTTTTGCCTGCATTCAATGCTCAGCTCTAGGTTGGTATTAGCACTTTCAACAATTATTAGCACACTGTTCCATATTTAAGAAGGTCATAGCCTCAACTTTATTTTTCCAGAGGGCACTTGAAAGCTTGATGTGCTCCTACAGGCCTGCCACTAGCCCAGCACTACTACAGCTAGACTTGGCCCAGCACTACTATGGGTAGATTGTAATGGACTCTTGTACTCCCCACAGTTGGCTCTAAAGTGTGGCTGTCCCAAAGGCAGCTCCTGTTGGCCTGCCCATAAAAAGGCAGCTATGCTTTGTGTTAGGAGAGAAACATAGGTTATGACTTCATTCTTACTTTTGAATTCAGTAATGTGAGGTCAAAAAATTTAATGATGTATAATTCTGTCAAGATTATGTGTAAAAAACTATTTATTTAATTGTCACCTGGTTGATGTGCTACTACCTCTGTGATTGTTAGTCTTATTTTTTTCTCCCACATTTTTCATCTATATATGAGGTCCAGAAAATATTTGAATTCCTTCTAGCCTTAGTCATAGTTTTGTTTGCCGTCTTTTAATGAGGAATTCTTAAAATGTAACATTAATTTCCATTGTGATATAAATATATATGGAACTTTCCAATGGAAGTTTTCCCTTTCAATATATCTATTGGAAAAAACATGCTGTATCTCCTATTGATCATAATCTTCCATACAGGATGCTACTGAATTTCTTTGTTATTAAAATACTTACTGGCCAGTAAAACTTTCTGCCTGACTCAAATGTTAAAAAAAAATCACTCAGTGTTAAGGCCTCATAAACTAGGTCTTATACACACATACTTTTAGAGAAAGAGGCAAAAAAAATTCCCTTTTCATGGTAGAATGAATTTCAACTTCCAATTAGAAAGAACTCCAGGCAAATAGTGTACAATTGAAAGGAAATAGTTGGAAGAGGAAAGCAGGGGTTGTGGAATGTAGAACAAAATATAACCCCAGGAAAGGGTAGGAAGAGACTAAAAATACCTAGATACATGGTGTTTGGGAACGTTTAGGGGGCATAAAGACATATGTAAAGGCCAGAGGTAACATTTAGGTTTTGAATCAGCAAATAGTGAAAGAAGCAAAACTTAACTTCTATGGGGCAGCACTAACGAGCCAGACACTGTCATCCCAGTTACTATATTCAGTTTTTAGCCTATTAAATGATAGTCTTGGTTTGTTGGACCACCTATCCCAGACAAGATCCCATGTTTGTTTCAGAAAAGTTTAGAGTTTCCTATCATTACTTCTTCAAAATCACGTATAATCAATTACCTTTGTTTCTATATACTTTAGTGGTCACACATTAGGATCTCCAAAGATCTTTGGGGAAAAAATTGCTCCATCCCATTCCATACAGGAAAAACAAAACCAAAACAACCCTGGAAGGATAAGCAAAAGAACAGATATGAAATATCCTATCATTGTTACAATATGTACTGAGAGCTGTTTCTGCATTCACTTTGGTTAAGCTTAAAGTTCATTTTAGTATTTTATTAATCTTGCATATAAGAGAAACTTTAAGAGGTTAAAATATATTTCTGAATATACATCAAAAAAAGATGAGTTTAATTTTATTATCAATAAAAGACCTAGTCAAAGCTTTTTGGGAAAACCCAAAGAGTCCCAGGATACTGGCAAGAGCTTACTTCTGCTTCTTGGGAGGTGTTTTTTATTTTTTTCAGTGGTGGTGCTTCCAGGAGAGGCAGGTTTTCAAGTGATGTGCTCAGAGCACTCAGTCCTGGTGACTTTCTGGTAATTCAGTGCCAGGGTCCGGTGGGCCTTGTGGTGCTGGTGATTACCCATGCTGCCCCACAATTTGTAGGGTCCGCCAGGGCTACATATTCAGGGGACCAGGGTTGTACCAAGGATTGACTACAGGCAAAGCATTTGCTTTAACCTCCTTACTATTTCTCTGGTCCTTCTTAGAATTTTGACCTTCATTAAAGCACTAGATATCAGAGGCTATTCAAAAGAATCACATCACTAAGGTGGGATGAGCCCATTTCTACTCATAAGATTCAGGTCAGCAGGTCCTCTGGATTACAGGCTACTTTGTATTGCATTTTAGAAACATAAGATTGGGGGATGCCTTTCAGTAATAAACCCAATTTTTTTTGGTAATTTTAATATTTTATTATACCACCGTGAGATATACAATCACAAAGATGTTCATGTTTGGATTTCGGTCATACAGTGTTTCAGCAGCCATCCCTCCACCAGTAACCATTTCCCACCACCAATGTCCCCAATTCCCTCCTCCCTCCCCTAGCTTGCCTCTATGGCAGGTTCTTTATCTCTTTTCTTTCTCTTTCTCTTTCTCACTTCATTCTCTTACATATTGTGTATTGTAATACATACACTTTAGAGGTTATCATGTGTATCTTTTTGCTTGTATTCAACGCTCAGTTCTAGGTTGGTATTAGCACTTTCAAAAATTATTTGCACATTGTTCCCTTCTCTGTCTTACCTAGCCTCTGACTCCCATATGTTTGTGGTAATTTCCACCTTTGACAAGACCTCCTGATCCATGTTTCACCTGACCTTGGATATTGGTATCATAACATGTACATCACTTGTCACTTGTATTACTCGTCTTCCTGTTGTTCATCCATTTGCTCAAGTGTAGCCCAAGGGCATCTGCTTGAACCAGGAACAGGAAGAGCCTCAAACCATTCGTTCAGGTCATGGGAATGAGGTCTATAATTGTTACTGGTTTTTAGCATATCAAATATGACACTGGTAGTTTGCCAGGCTCTGCCATGTAATATGTACATATATGAATATATATTTGTGTCATGCAAATAAATGCAGTCATTCTATATCTGTCTTTTTCCTTCTGGCTAATTTCACTCAACATGATCCTTTCCATGTCCATCCATTTATAGGCAAATTCATAACTTCATTTTTCCTAACAGGTGCATAGTATTCCATTGTGTAAATGTACCAAAGTTTCTTTATCCAATCATCAGTTCTTGGGCACACTGGTTGTTTCCAGATTCTGGCTATTGTGATTAGTGCTGCTATGAAAATAAAAGTGCAGATGGTGTTTCTGCTGTCTGTTTTTGGCTTCCCTTGGTTTATCCCCAGGAGTGCTATGGCTGTGTCAAATGCGAGCTCAATTTCTAGTCTTTGGAGGAATGCCCATATAGTTTTCCTGGCAGGGCAGAGTTCCTTGTGACTGTACATAGAGGTAGTCATCTACTTTGGCTCACCTGTAAATAGCCAGCAGTAGATGCTTATACCAGTTCCTGCCACACCTGGTTGCCCAGAGCTTGTTTTGTCTCAGGAGTGTTGCTAACATGAGCAGGAAACCACCGTTCCCCCTAATGCATCTGAGATCAGGAAGTAAATAAAAGTATTCATTTATTAATTTGTTTTTTGTAAGGTTCACATTGGTGCTCAGGGTCCACTCCCAGCTCTGTGCTCAGTGGTCAGTCCTGGTTGTGCTTAGGAAACTATCTGGTGCCAAGAATTGAACCTTAGCCTCCAGCATGCAAAGCATGTACTTTGTGCGTTATCTCTCTCACGAGGAAGGTTTTCTTCAAGTTCATTTGCCCAAAGGAAAGAAAAAGTAATTGAGATTTTCATGAGTATGCATAACAAAGCCACCTGGCATCTTTTAGAGCAATGTAAGACATTCTTGTCTAAGTTTGAAATTAAGGAAATGTGTATATATATATACATATATATCTCCATCCTATATTTGATTAATTATGCATGGTAATCAAATGTACGATTCTCCCATTTGAAAAAGGAATGAAGGAACAAAACGGAAATGTTGTATAGGAAGTGAAGAACTAGAGGAGGAGAAAGGAGAGCTTCAGGAATTCAGGAAAGTGGCACAAAACAAGAAGGATGGGAAAGAGCGAGAGAGAAGGAAACCTGCTGGGCTCCACACTGAATTCATCTGTGCTATAGACATTCTTTCAACTAACACTCACAGCATACCAATTGGGTGGCTGGGTGTTGGGAATGAATCAAACTTGCATAGGACTAGTTCTCATTATAAAGACATTTACAAATTCAAAAAGTCATTAAACAAATACTATATAAGGTGCTGCTTCCTTGAAGGAGCAGGAACTCTGACTGTTCTCTACTGCATTCAAGCTCATTACTTCAAGGCCTTGAACATCAACTATTCATTAAATGGTTCTTGGCTGTGTTAAATACGAATTTGTGATAAAATTCCATTAATATACTCCAGAAGAAGTTGGTACTGTTACCAATTGGGCAGTGGATCGGCAGGGAAGTTTTCCTTGTCACTTATCACTTGTCTTCCTATTGTTCATCGATTTGCTCAAGCGGGCACCAGTAACGCCTCCATTCATTGGGAATGAGGTCCATTATTGTTAACTGTTTTTGGCATATCTAATACTCCACAGGTAGTTTGCCAGGCTATGCCGAGGCTCTGGGTTCATCCCAAGGGGCTCAGTCTTTTTCTATGTCAGACCATCAGCCATCCAGGGCCCACAGGGCACAACCCTGGGGGTGTAAACAAGCCTGCCTTTGTGCGGTACCAACGCAGCCGGGCACTGCACAAAATTAAAATCAACATCTACACTGAGAAAGTTTTGACCTGTAAAGTTTGCTGCAGAATTTATAAAGCAGACTGTCATTCCCGCCTTGATCCAATCATTTAAAGTGCATGTTCAAAATGCAAAGTGGGAGTTTTGGTGGTGGTGAAGTGAGGTAACTGTGTACAACCAAGACCATAAATGTCAACACCTCTAACACATATTTATTTAAATATAGATCATATAAAATGCAGATGACCAGGCCTACAGCTATTCTATTTTTTAGCTTTGGAGTGAAGTTCAGGATCTGTTTACAGATGAGCTAGCAAGTACATGAAATTTCCTGTATATGACAGCTAATACTAGCTTAGAAACAGAACCAAGAACAGGCATATTAGGTACCAATTGCAGTCCAACAACCTATGTCAAATGTAGAGGCTAATATAATACATTTACTATTTGACAGACATCATAGATGAGGAATTCCAATGTGACCTATTTGAGTAGTGATTCTGTACTTAAGCTCTAAGCCCGTGCTATAGACATCTAAATTCACTCTAAGGCCACTTAGTGGAATCCTTACCTCTGTTCCACATGGGCTTTTCCATAAGGCCTAACATAGCAATAGTATTTCCTCAGAGTGAATGGTGAGTGAGCAGGAAAAGAACCCCTTACACACACACACACACACACACACACACACACACACACACACACACACACAACGGAGGGGAAGAAACATTTTATAACCTAATCTCAGAAGAGACACATTAGGAGTTTTACTTGAAGTCTACTTACCACAAGGGCCCAGTGCAGTAGAAAGATGAAGTTACAGCATGTGACGTTGAATAATGTGAATTGATTGTTTGAACACAGCACACTAAGAAACTATTCTAAGTACCCCACGTGCCACCTCATTTAATCTTTACAACAAAGCAATGAGGCAGGTACTGATGTAGGTGGGCCCCACGGGTGGCTTATGTAAGTTGGGAAGGGGAGAGAGATGGTCGCTTTAAAGTCTGGCGATGAGCCCCTGCACGGTGTGGGCCTGAGCCTCACCAGTCCCAAGAGGTGACCGTCAAGCCACACCTGATGCCCACTTGATCTCTAGGCACAAGAGTTGATCCCCACCACCGGAGATTTCTCGGGAGCCACAGACTCAGGCCAGAGCGAGAAATTGCTCTTTGCAGGAAAGGCAAGTCAGTCCTAGACCTTACCCAGGGTTTCCTCAGGGTTCTTGTCTTCCTCACAGAAGAAGAATTTTCAGGAGTCCACGAGCAGTGAAGTAAAACAGAGTTTATTATGGAGGTCAGGGAAGGAGTAGGGAAAGAGGGAGAGTAAGGCGCTCAAGGGAGAATGCAGGCTGCTCCAGAGGCAGAGAGTGAGTCTGAGCCCTGACTGATTTCCAAAGGGGGCTTTTATCTTCTTGGGCTGGAATGCTCTGGAATCTTTTGCTGGGCCATCAAAGGTTGATGGGGAGCTAAGAGATGGGCAGAAGAAGGTGCACTCAGCTTCTTCTGGGTCTCCTGTTGGCTAATGGGTGTTAGTAGGTCTTCTTTACTGGTTCCAAAAGGTTCCAGGTTCATTGTCATACAAAAAGTTCCAAAAGGTTCCTTGTCATGCAGGGCCCCTCCTGTCTGCCTGCCTATATCAGTACTACCATTACCTTAAGAGGATAATTGGAATACAGTGAGATTACTAGCAAAGCTGGAGTGGTGTTATTAGGACTTGTCTGGACAGTTTAGGAGTGAGTTTGAGTGTAGGGGGAAGTACTTGACTATTACTGGTATCCTGGGGAATATTTTCCTCACCGATGGACCACCATCATGGTTCTACTGTTCAACCCACTAAATGTGAGGATTTGTTCTGAGATTACCTCCGCAGTACCCAGCGACCAACTACACAGCATACTAATTTAAAGCGCCCGGCCATTCATTGAAGTGGGGAGAAGTGGCAATTCATTGAAGAAGTGGGAGAATTACACTCTCATAGGATACCTAGAAGATTGTCAGCTGAGATCTCTGCTCAAAGGAGAAAAATTTGTTTCTGAATGTGCAAACCAGGCTCCTGAATATATCTGGGAGGCTACTTTATTAGCCTCCCAGATATATGGAGGCTAATAAGTAGCCTCCATATATCTAGAGGAAGCCTACTTTATTACATCCCCCAACACCTTCACTGTGGGGCTCCCCAGAACAAGCCGAGATCCTTCACACTACAGTGGAAAATGCCCTCCAAACTTTCCACTCTACAGCTCCTAGGGAGAGACTTTTGGTTCACGTCCTCAAACAGCCCCTCCCTGCTCCACCACCCCCAACCTGTTCTTGCTGCAATTCACAAGAGTCTTCCACCTTCTTCCCTACCCTCCACATTCTTTCGCTTTCTTTCTCCGACCCAACTATTTTCCAGATTTTCTTTTTCCAGCCCTTTTCCTCCTCGATCGCGCCGCGCAAAGCCTCACCTGTACAGACAAACGCCCGAGAGCCGGACCAGTAACTTAAGGCCCACCAAAAGAAAGAGGAGGGAAGTGAGCCGGGGGAGTAAACGCCCTGAGGTGAGCCCCAGAGGCCTCAGGGCCGGGCCTGTGAAACCCAGAGCTACAGGTTGCGCCTACAGCGGCGCCTCCTCGGAGGAAGCCCCCGCACCGGAGCCGGGCGGGGAGGCCGCGCGTCGGACTCCAAGCCGCGGGCTCCGGCTGCCCGGCTCTCGCTTCCGGCCGGGCCCGCCTGGTCTGGGCCCGCGCTGAGCGGCCGCGCGCTGCGCTGGAGCGTGTCCAGACTCCCGGGCGGGGCGCGCGCCCCGTCAGTCGCCCGGCATGTGGGCCGCGGGTGGGGCGGTGCGGGCGCGCCGGGGCTGAGGGCTGCGGGCCACTGCTCGGCCCGAGAGTGTCGGCAGCCGCTGTGGCGGGCGGACGCCTCAGCCTGACAGCTGCGGGCGGCCCGGGGATCGGCGGGAGATCGCGCTTCCCCAGGTGAGCCCCGGACGCGCCCCGGGTGCGGCAGGAAGGACCGGCCGGGTGCGGGGAGGGTCCGGAAGCCGCTCCCCCAAAGTTCGGGGGCTGGACCCCCGGGCTCACGCCGCTCAGGCTCAGCGCGGGGACCCGTGGCCGGTGTCGGGTGTCAGGAGCCCCGACGGTGAGGACCCACGGGCAGTTGTGAGGCTCGGGGGTCCCTGATCAGTGTTGGCGAGCGAGGACCCCGCGTCCCGGTGCAGTTTCTAGCCCAGACGGCGCCGCGCGGTTCCCGAGACCTGGGCTCTGCTAGCGCGCCCTGGCACGGGCACCCTGGAAAGACACCCACCGCCTGCCCACCCAGGACGGGCTCCGGGGCTGGAGCAGCCCCGACCTTGTCCGAGTCATGGAAATGTTTCAGCTAACGCGCCACTGCCCTCCCCAATGTGCCCCAACTCCTGGAAAGGGCGTTGTCTGCTTAATGGTTACAGCAAGTCAGAATTCATTTTAAAGTGAGTATGTAAATGGAAAGAAAACACGTGTCCGCATGGGTTTAGCACATGAGTGGAATTTTCTAGTTAAATTCTGAGTACAGTGATTTCAAGTTTCTGATTATATATATAATACACACATATCACATTGCTTTCACCTCCAGTAATTCCAATTTTCTTCAAAAGTATTCTTTCGATAGATTAATGAATAAAATTGAGTAAGACAACTTAAAGTCTGAAAACAGAACTGTTTCAAAGAATTATAATTCAAACTATATTCTTAGGACTGAAGATTCACCGTTGATACAATATTTTTTATGACTTAAGCTGTCTCTCGACTTGTTTCTTCTTTTAAGGACTCAGTTATCAAAAACACGTTTGTTGTGTTATTGGTATTCCATGACCCTGTATTATAGAATATCTGTGAGTCAGGTCAGTACTTTGGGTACTCTGAGAGAAATGGATCCTGTGACCTTTAAGAAAACACGTTTTGGGGGGCCGGAGCCATAGCACAGCGGGTAGGGCGTTTGGCTTGCACAGCACAGCGGGTAGGGTGTTTGCCTTGCACGAGACCAGCCCGGGCTCTATCCCCAGCATCCCATATGGTCTCCCGAGCACCACCAGGAGTAATTCCTGAGTGCAGAGCCAGGAGTAACCCTTGAGCATCGCTGGGTGTGACCCAAAAAGAAAAAAAAAGAAAACAAGTTTTGGAATAAATAGATGTGAACTTGTTGCTTGTTATTTGTTTAATAAAGGACAGAATCAGAGTTAGTTTTTCTTTCCTTTTTTATGTATGCTTTTTAGCTGGAAGTTTCCTTTTTCATGTGTTCTGTTTTTATATGCTGGAAGTTTCCTTTTTTTATGTTCTATTCAACTGGAAATTTGCTGCATTCGGTCTGTTAGAGGAAAGTCTAAGAGTTTGAATCAGTATCTGCAATGAATGTCTAGTCAGGGAGTGAAAGTTCACTGTGTTTATTTCCTCCTTTCTGTTTGCTCTACTTGGCTTCCTTGTCTCGGCATCTTCACGCTAGGTTCTCTGGCATAGCCCTCAAATTTCAAACATTTACAGCTCAGACCTTTTTCACAGGTGAGGAAATCGAGTCCAGAGAAGTCAAGGGACAACCTGGAGTCACATAGCTCCTGAGCCACAGAGGCTGGGCGTCTAGACTGGGGTCCCTCTGTGCACCCAGGACTGAGTTGGAGTTTTCCATATGAAAGCACAAGGGTCGGGGAAAAAAAATTTAATTTCCTCTAGTAGGAATCATGAGCCTTGGAAAGATAGTCATCTTCAGCAGCCTGCCCGCATAAAACCCAAGTTGAATCAAGGTTTGTCACCTTGGTCCACACATGTTCTCTGAGGTCATAGGGAAAGCAGTTCTTTTATTTTCCTTCAAGACTCGTTACTTAAACTTTAGTGCAAAAAATAAAAAATGATTGCCACCAAAACAAAACTAAATAGAATTAGAGCTGTGAAAAAACTTGAGTATCACATCACAGAGGTGCTATAGGACTGCCTACACTTGTATTCACAAGCTTTGCTGTTTGGATACTCCAAGTGCAGTGTAAGAAGAGCCCAAGTGAACGAAGTGTCCATGACTAACGTGGGCAAATAAAGTGAGTAAAGCAGTATCTGGGTAGGCACGAAGCTAGCAACTTGCTGTCCGTGTGTGTGTGTGTGTGTGTGTGTGTGTGTGTGTGTGTTTCCCCCCATGAACCCAGGTGTTATGTTTGCCTCACCTATGCTTATCTATACAGACAGGGAAGACGCTTTTGTTCCTGAGAGGCAGCTACCTTCTGTTCAGTTTTTCTGTTACTGAAGGAATTTTCTGGTCTTCTTTCTGAAATTTCACCCTGGTCCTGCATCTCATTACTGTTCTGATTCTGTGCTCACAAAGAAACTCTGTTGGACCAGTGGAATACAGCAGAGCCAGACTGCCCAGCCCTGATACTTTCCATCTTTATCTGAAAAGGTGCTGGGGGAGGGGAGGAGGGGGGAAGGCAGGGGAGTGGGGAACGAGGGAATGAACTTCCAGGTTGTTGTGGAGACTAAAGGTCAAGTGCTGAAGATTATTTCTTATACCACGAGTGTTTGCTCTTCCCGGTGGAGTCCTTTGGGTGGTGGAGAGGGGGACAAGGTGAATTGTCATTTCCGAAGTTTACCCACGCCATCACAGTTGTTATGGCACCAGGGAGCTAGCACAAGAATTAAGATGCTTGATTTTTATGCTCTGAGTCTGATTCTGAGCACCACCTGTAGTGACCCCCTCCTCCAGTCTCTTGCCTTTGATGCAGCTCTGGAGACCCCACTCCTAAGCACTGCTAGGGTGGCTCTGGTGGCCCCCAGCACCTCAGTGCCCAGGCAGCACATCATCCTTCGGCTTAATGTTGAACTGCATGACCTGGTTGGCCAAGAATTTCCAGGAGTAGCGCCTACCCCTGTACCCAACAACAAGACCAAAAAAGTTGGGAGTTGAACAGAAACCTCAGGCCTCACTGGGCTGTTCATTTTGCTACCAGGTTTCTTTTTTTGTGGCACCACCCACTGAGGTCATGGAATGTGCCAACATGCAGGTATTTACTGGAATGTTGAGGGTCACTTGTAGTGGTTCTCATCACCTGATCTCACAGGAGCCATGTATGCCAAGGAAACAAATGCTTTCAAAGGGTCCTGAGATCTGCAGACTAGGGTCAGCCTACAAACCTCTCCTTCAGTATAGGTTTTGTTTGTCCCACCCATCCATAACAGTTAGGAGTCCGAAGTAAAGAAAAAGCTATAAGATTTCTACTCACCTTAGTGCAAAGCACAAAGTTAAGTAAGGAGTTTGGGAGGCTTCTGTGCTAGAGTCAGATATAGCTTTTCATTCTTTAAAGTCTCGTTTTTAATATTGTGTTGCATTAGATTCCAGTAGCTGAATACAGATGGAGATTATAGGGTGTAGTTAGGAAAGAAGAGTTGTATTCTCATTGAAGGTTAAGGCTGCACAGTGAATAGTTGGTGAATAGTATGTTAGTGAACAGTATGTGCTGCGAATACCAACTATTCTGAGCTTCTGGCTCTTGGAGCTCTGCCCTGCTTGAAAGAACTGGTGAAAATGAACTTTACAAGAGGGGGAAGCCGAGGAAACTCTATCTCTTGGGGATAGAAGAGTCACCTTAACATCCCCACACTATGCCAATGAAACTAGGAGGAGCCAGGCTATGTCTAAATCTTGCTTTGGAGAGATGATATTTGAGAAATCATGGCTCAAATGATGAGGTAATTGACACATTGTCAGTACCAAATTATTAGTTAATTTCTTAAAATATATTTAATTCTTAGAAGTCACAGTGAGTGAACTTTTTGTGGATCCTATTACAGTTGACTTTTGAGTAATACTGGGTTTGAAGTGTGCTGGTCTGTTACATTGATCTTTTTCCTCCAAAAAATGTAATGGAAAAGTTTTAGAAATTATCACTGCATGAATTGTTGCTTATAAATAAATATGATTTTTCCACATCTTTTCACTGTTGCTCTGTAGTGTTAATAGTATGTATAATATCTGTAGAGCTTTATATCATATAAGAATACTTATATAGGTGCTTACATGATTCATCTTGTGATATAAGTATACATTATCAATAGTGTAAATATTTTCTCTTGTGATTTCAATAAAATAAAACTTATTTTATTTATGGCTTTATTGTAAGAAATATAGTATGTAATACATAACATATAAATTATGTGTTAACAGACTGTTCCTTATCTGTAAAATTTCTAGGAAACAACAGGCTGTTAATAGGTCACTCCGTTTCCCTCCCCAGTCAAATTGTTTAAGGATCAGCAATATATCCTGAAGCAACCAGATGCCATTGGGCTACACTGGCACATGATAGGGTCAAATGGAAATGTTACTGGTGCCTGCTCGAGCAAATCGATGAATAACGGGATGTCAAGTGATCAAGTGATCAGCAATATATTGAAAAAGATTAAGTGCCTTTTTTTCCAGGATGGAAATTGCCTTCTGATTACAAAAGTATAAAGGTTTTAAAAGATCAGTCAAATAGAAATATGAAACAAAAACTTAGGCACTCAGCCAGCTGTCTTCTACTCCAAGTAAAAGGGCCACGAAGGTGTACGTGCTGCAGAGCTCTCTAATCCACTCTCATCAAGCAGATCACTTTACAGTCTTTATAAAGTGGTAGGCCCCAATCGATCTGAACCACGAACTTGATGTTATTAAATTAAGAATACCTGATACTCAATGATTTTTCTAAAATGTACCTAATAGTCATGTACCTAATACTGAACTGTTTTCATGTGTCTGGTAAGTTGCCTAGAAATTGTGTTTTTCTTGTGTGAAGATTAAAGTATATAATTGTGTTTACTTAATGCTTTTAAAGAGAAATGAGAAAATGCACTGTAGTCTGTTTGAATTTTTTGGCAGAGTTCAGGGGGTTGATTTCTTCCTTGAGCATGGCTCTGTTTGATTTCTGGTAACTGCAAAATGTCAAAAATGAAGAGAGCCTTTTAATTTCTTCCTGTACCTTTTTTCCCTTTAATTCTTTTCTCAGCTGGAAAGTTGGTAGTTTGTTAATCTCTGAGATAATAGTATGTTTGCTTAGTTGGGAATAAACCAAACCTCTGTTACTTCTTTTTTTGTTGTTTGTTTTACTGAGATTGACCTGGAAAAAGAGTTTGTTTGGTTTTTTTTTTTTTGATAAAGTATCTGTGGAAATTATAGGGTAGAGGTTACACAAACTCTTAACAAAGTGTGTCCCAGCTTTGCTTTTCCCCCCTTAAATGAAAAGTGATACTGTATTTCCTCGAAGTTTTATAAGACTGGCCTTGCCTGACATTTACACATTTTAATGCTTCCTGCCTTTTGTCTGTTTCTCTTTGCAGATTCACAATCAGCATTCTCAAAAAAGAATGTTTGGTGCCTGAAACCAAAAGCCAGGTTGCTGAATTGTTGTCCTGCTCATTGCTGATTGCTGCAAGTCTCTGGGAAGGTCTTGGTTTGAGTGCAGGTGTCAGTCCCGGAGGAGGCATACCCCGAAGCTATTTTCAAGAACTTTTGCCACAGGTGTAAAGGACTCCTGCCTTTCAAAGATGCTGAAACAGATACTGTCGGAGATGTACATTGATCCTGATCTGCTGGCAGAGCTCAGCGAAGAACAGAAACAGATCCTGTTCTTCAAGATGAGGGAGGAACAGATCCGTCGGTGGAAAGAAAGAGAAGCAGAAATGGAAAAAATGGAGCCTCTGCCAGTGAAATCCAGACCAAAGAAAGGTACACTTGACTACACCTCACTGTGAATGTGTTAGGAGAATGGCTTTGGGCTTGTTTTCAACATTTTGCAGTAGTCAGAAGCAAACCAGGTGTGAATTCAATTTGGTAGATGGGCCTTCGTGTTATTTAAATTCTGATAATGCAGTTTATCAACTTGAACTCCACACATATTACAAGGGTTCATGCACCACCCAGCAATTATCATGGAGTTTTGTAGTTGTAAACAGATCTTTTACCTGAAATCATGTTGACTTAAGCAGAAAAGTTACCATCTGAGTTTGTTTATTTAAAGTATATTAAAATAAGTTTATATCTCCCCGTTGTCACAGATGTGTAAGTGACTGCTAACAATGGGTGTGTAAAATTCTCATACTGGCATCTTGTATTTGCATTTCTTAGACTTTTTTTTTTGCTTTTTGGGTCACACCCGGCAATGCTCAGGGTTTCTCCTGGTTCTGCACTCAGGAATCACTCCTGGTGGTGCCTCAGGGGACATATGGGATGCCGGGGATCCAACCAGGGCCGGCACAGGCTGGTTGCATGCAAGGCAAACACCCTACCCGCTGGACTATCGCTCCAGCCCCTGCATTTCTTAGATTTTAAGAGATTATTCTTTGAATTACTTTTTTATGGTAACTCCCTTAAATAGCAAATACTACTGTAAGGGGAAATAATGTTAATTTTTCAGTGTGAGTTGGTTTTTTTGGATGTATTTCTTCCTTATCCAAGAATTTCCTATTACCTTGAAACAGTCTTTTGAAACCATGTAGGAGACTTTTTTTTGTATAAAAAGATTTAAAAAATACACATGGGGGCACTGAAAAGTGCATATTCATAACCCTTCCCCCTCACCTGCCCAATTCTGTCATGGATGAATGCCTAAGTCATTTCTTAAAAATAGTTTTCAAGGTCACTTAAAGAGGCATTGGAGACCTCATTTTCAGTTGAGCCAGGAAAACAAAAAATTGATTAAATATTCAAGATTTCAAAGACAGAAAATCTCATTTCTTAGAAATGAAATCAGTTTAGCAACCTAATATACAACTTTTATTAAATTATTTTTCCAACTTTCACTGTCACTGTATCACTGTCTTCCCGTTCATCATCGATTTGCTCGAGCGGGCCCCAGTAACATCTCCATATGTCCTGTCTCATGCTAGTAGAGCCCAAGGCATCTGCTTGCTCCAGGAACATAAAGAGCCCCAATCCATTCGGAATGAGGTCTATAATTGTTACTGGTATTTGGCATATATCAAATACAACACGGGTAGCTTGCCAGGCTCTGCCGTGCAGGTAGCATACTCTTGTAGGCACCTCTAAGTCCAGCATTTATTGATGAACCGCGCAGCCGCAAGCGGCTGCGTGAGCCGGGCACTGATAGGCTGGTCTGCTGGGTGGAGGTCTGATGAGAGAGAGTCGGATGTGGAAAATGGAGGCCCTCACGGAGTGGGGGGTCTTCTGGCTTGTTGCGAGGCTCTGCTGGGATGGTGGGCCAGGGCTAGAACCCACCATCCCTCCCGGGCGCCTCATGAGCGGTTGGTCACAGGGAGAGCCAGTAGCAGCTCTGCCCCATGTCTGCAAGTCTCTGGACCGGCATACCTGGGCCGGATTTAAGAAAGACTGCTGCAGGGTGGAACTCGATGAGCTGGGCGCTGATAGGCTGGTCTGCTGGGTGGAGGTCTGACGAGAGAGAAGTCCGGATGTGGAAAATGGAGGCCCTCATGGAGGGGGTCTTCTGGCTTGTTGCAAGGCTCTGCTGGGATGGTGGGCCAGGGCTAGAACCCACCATCCTCCCGGGCGCCTCATGTTTCCAACTTTAATGATAAACAAATAGACCTGAGTATTTTATTTATTTTTTTTTATTTATTTTGCTTTTTTTTTGCTGTCACACCCGGCGATGCTCAGGGGTTACTCCTGGCTCTGCACTCAGGAATTACTCCTTGCGGTGCTCGGGGGACCCTATGGGATGCCGGGGATCGAACCCAGGCTGGCATGGGCCAGCCTCGTGCAAGGCAAGCGCCGTACCTGCTGGGCTTTTGCTCTGGCACCAGACCTGAGTATTTTAATATTATTGCTGTTGTTATTATCCCCACCAGTTGTAGCTGTTTTTCCATACATTTTGCAAAGTATTTTTTAAATACTTCCATAAAACCAGTTGATATGTGTGTTGATATGTGCTATTTTACAGATGGAAAAGTGTAGAATTAGAGAAATTAGGTAATATATTCAAGGTCACATTGCCAGTTAGGACACAGACTGTTGGCTTTAATAGTGCTTTAGTGTTGGCTAGAGGGATAGTACAGTGGGTTAGTTACTTGCCTTGTATGTGACCCAGCTTCAGTCCCAGCACTGCATATGGTTCCCTGAACACTGCTTCGTCCTAACTCCCTGAGCATATATCCAGGTCTAATATCTGAACATAGCCAGTTGTGACTCCCAAATACCAAAGAAACAGAAGGGGAAAAGTACCTGATAGCAGTTTCTTAGGCTTCTCTCACTTGTGATCCCTTTTCAAGTGAGAAATTTTTTTGCAATCCCAAGTAAAGAGATATAGTAAATAGGTACTAAAATAAAGCATTTATTGATGTTAAGTCAAAAACAAATTTATTCAAAACAAATTATTAAAATTTTTTTTATAATCTCCATTGTTAGTTAAGAAACACTGTATGAAACACTGTTTAAGAAACTGGATTTTATTCTATTCCCAAGTAGACTGTACTTTTTTTTCGTTCAACAAAGAGCATATACAAAATGTAGTGTAACCCATTTCCATTTCTGTGCTGGTTTATGCATCTTCTTGCATTCTTTAGCCAGGCAATCAGAGAGAGATCTGGGTTTCCTTGGGCACCAGGTCAGTTGAGAACATAATCTACTGATGTGATGTTTGGCTAGTGGAAAAGCTGAAGGATTCTGACCCCAGCTTTAGGGGGCAATCTTTGCAATACTTGGGCCTTCTAGTATTTGATTTCCTTGTGATAGCTTCAATCTCTTTGCTTAAATTTTTCATTTGCAGAATTTTCAGTCCACCTCTTAGACATTCTGCATAAGTATAAAATAATCATGGAGGAGGAAATATTCAGTAATCACAATGAAATATCGATTTGCATGTCCCAGAGTTTTATTCTTTAGTTAAACACTTGGAACGATATATTTTGGTCTAAGTTATTCACCTGACTACAATGAAAGATATCACTTTCTTTTGTCATGTTCTGTCTTTGAAGATAAATTCAAATATAGTACAATGCAGTGCTATTGTGCCTGGTCCTTCACAAGCCATATCTGTGTTTTGAAACCTACCAAGCTCCTTGCCAGTTTGTCAAGACTTCACTCTGTGCCTCTGTTCATTTCAGGTCCTTCTCCTTGCTTGCCCCATCCTCATCCTATCCTGTTGGTGCCAAGCTGACAGAAATGCTGCCCTTTTTTCACTTTTATCACTTGTCTTCCCATTGATCATCTATTTGCTCAAGCAGGCACCAGTAATGTCTCCATTCATTGGGAATGAGGTCCATTATTGTTACTGTTTTTGGCATATTGAATGCACCACAGGTAGCTTGCCAGGCTCTGCCATGGCTCTGGGTTCATCCCAGGGGGCCTAGTCTTTTTCTTTGTCAGACCATCAACCATCCAGGGCCCACAGGGAAGAGCCTGAGTGTAGACAAGTCTGTCTCCTGTCTGCCACCTGCCAATGCAGCCAGGCACCACAGCCACACCTGTAACACCTCGAGGGGCAGAACTGCCCTTGTTTATTACTTCTTAATCAGATGTTACCTTAACATTTGGACTTTTCTTGGATCAGCAGTTCTTTTTTATTATAATTTGGTCTTTTTGTTTTCTCTGTAATCACTGTATCACTGTCTTCCCGTTCATCTTCGATTTGCTCGAGTGGGCCCCAGTAACATCTCCATATGACCTGTCTCATGCAAGTAGAGCCCAAGGGCACCTGCTTGCTCCAGGAACATAAAGAGCCTCAAACCATTCCATCAGGTCATGGGAATGAGGTCTATAATTGTTACTGGTATCTGGCATATCAAATACGACACGGGTAGCTTGCCAGGCTCTGCTGTGCGGGTAGCATACTCTTGTAGTCATCTCAAAATCCAGCATTTATTGCGGCCATGCGAGCCGGGCTGTGATAGGCTGGTCTGCTGGGTGGAGTTCTGACGAGGAGGAAGTCCGGATGTGGAAAATGGAGGTCCTCATGGAGTGGGGGGTCTTCTGGCCTTTTTTTTTGTAAATATATGTCTATTGCTGAAGGTTTTCAAAGAGCATCTCTACAGTATTCACATATTGTGTAGCTCAGAACTATTCTGAACTTTTAGTAATCATAAGACTATAAGACAGCTTCATGAGCTCAGAAGAATGGATTTACTGAATGATAAATAAAAAAATCATTTCCAAGCATAGTGGAAAAGTACAGTTCTTCAGAATAGAGAAGACTATGGATGTCTCTGTCAGCTGGACTGTGTCTCAAGTGCTATGCTACTAGCTATTTTTCAACCAGGCATGTGAAATTAGAGTGATATAGATCCTATTTTCTTAATGTGGAAATTAGAAAACCCCCTTATATTTTAAAAAAATGGAACTATATGACTTATTATCTGTAACTGAATCATAAACCTATTTTATATGCTTGTACTCCTGTGACTATAAGAATATTACTCAGGGCTGGAGCAATAACACAGCGGGTAGGGCATTTGCCTTGCAAGCAGCCGACCCGGGTTTGATCCCTGGCATCCTATATGGTCCCCTGAGTACTGCCAGGAGTAATTCCTGAGTGCAGAACCAGGAGTAACCCCTGAGCATCGCGGGTGAGACCCAAAAAGCAAAAAAAATAAAATAAAAAAAAAAAAAAAAAAAGAATATTACTCAAGCAAAAAAGGATTGTGAGTTGAAAAATTTAAGGACCTTGGTCTAGATTGTTCAGTGATTAGGTGTAGGAAAGCAGAGGCAACCAGAGTGGTTCTGGTGTTGGTTTTATTGACTGGGAAAGAGGTGTTCATACTGTTTATGACAGGGAATTAGAGGTGGGGAGAGTTGGGGGTGACAGTGGGGAACTGGGTTTTGCATTGAACCTGCAGGCCCATTATTCCCCAAAGTCAAGAATCACTAGATAACAGCTCTAGATAACACACAGATAACCAGGTGAGAGGTCAGGTTTGCAGTATGGATTGGAGAGTAACTGGCATTAGGGCGGTGTTTAACGCTAAGGGTAGACTAGATTACTTAGAGAGACAGTACAGGGTCCTAACCCTAACTTGTTTTTAATTGAATCACTGTGAGATACACATTTACAAAGTTGTTCATGATTGGTTTCAGTCATACAATGTTCCAGCACTTGTCCCTTTATCAGTGTATATTTCCCACTACTAATTTCCTCAGTTTTTCTCTCTCTCTCTTCTCTCTCTGTCTCTCTCTATTTCTGTCGCTTTCTCTCCATTATGGTCCACAATAAAGATGCTGAAAGGTTACCATATTTGTCCCTTTACCTACTTTCCAGCACCCAGATCTTGTGATAATTTCTAACTACCATTGTCATAGTGGTCCTTTCTCTATCCTAGTTGCCCTCTTCCCACCATCGTTTGTGACAAGCTTCCAAATCATGGAACATTCATCCTGGCCCTTATTTTTACTGTCCTTGGGTATCAGTCTCATACTATGTATTTTTATATCCCACAAGTGGCTGTAGTCATTCTATGACTGTCCCTCTCCCTCTGACTCATTTCACTCAGCATGAAACTCCCCATGTCCATCCATTTATAAGCAAATTTCATAACTTCATTATCCCTAACAGCTGCATAGTATTCCATTGTGTATCATAGTTACGTTAACCAATTATCTGCTCATGGACACTCAAGTTGTTTCCAGGTTCTGGCTATTTTGAATAGTGCTTCAATGAACATAGAAGTGCACATGGGTTTTCTGCAGTATTTTTTGGGCCCCAGGGTATATTCCTAGTAGTGGTATTGCTGGGTTATATGGAAACTCAATTTCTAGTTTTGGCTCTATGAGTTGTGAATAGTCACGAGTCTGTGAATGGCCCTGAGGCAGTCTGAACGATGCAAAACATGACATGAAATGTCTGTGTACATTCTCTAGGGCCAAGTTTTCAGCAAACTTTCAACCCCCTTTCAAGGTTAACAAACCAATCGTGGACCTCTGGGAAATGCAAACAGGATTGACAGGATTTCAGTAGATCTATGATCTTGGTGGTTTGGGTGATGATGGTTGGGTGGGCAGGTGTTTTGCTTGCTTACCTTTCCAGAGTCTAATTTTCACCATTTCCTAAAATTCGTTAATAATAGTCTAGAGTAATATTCTGAATAATTACTGCCTATTGTGGCAAAGGCATCAATCAGACATGACTATTTTTCCATCACCCTGGGGGTGTCTCTTCACTAGCCATTCTTTATTGTTTTGATCAGAGAGTAGGGTATCCTAGGGGAAAGACCAGAAGGTGGGAGATGCTGAGGATATTGAAAGTTCAGCAATGGTTTAACAAGTTAGTATTGGTAGACACCCCATTGATATCAGCCTGATGATACCCCACTGCATTTGTAATATAAATTTATTTGGAAGCCCTTGGTGATGCTCTTCTTGAGTCTCACCTGGGTCTTCTCTTAGTAGAGAGTAAGAAGATTATTTAACCTATCACCCCCCACACCAGACCTCTTTCACTCAGATCTGTTCTAGGGCTGTCCTTTCAATCTTGGCTTCAGTTTGGGGTGTTGACTGGGACCTGATTGTTGGGTGCAGTTTTAGGCTCCTGACAGATCCTTCAGCTGTATGATTTGCACCGAGGTGACTTCAACCTCTAGCTTCTGCCTCCTGCACCCCTGCCAGGCATGTCATGCCAAACACATGTGAAATAAAATAATCCTGGTCATTTCTTTGCCAAGGACTTGCATCACCCAATTTTTGTATGATAGTTTATAGAATAGATAGGTTATTGGTTGTGAGGCTCCAGGGCAGTGGTGGAGGTTGAACAGGCCATATGAGTTCATGGCTTTTTCCTTCTCTCTTGCACTCATGGAGTAACTGGTCTTTCCCAGAATCTGGGTCTGGTAGTTGAGGCAGCCATAGGGGAGGAATCTAGCATTATTGGAACCAAGCACATTTTAGGTTTCTCACTGGCAGCTGCCCTTTTGTTTTTAAGCAGTTTTAAGGTTCCGTGTGATCAGCCAGGTGCTATCTTGGAGCTCTCATCTCTGTGCAGTCTGTCTTATAGCTCTCTCTGCTGTCTCAGGGGATTGGGAGTATGGCAAACAAAGGGATCCTCCGTGCCTTTCTTGCAGCTGCTCTAACCATCTCACTTAACTCTCAGCTCAGGCTCTACATTGCTGTGTTGGGAACCACTGCAACAGTTTCCTCCCTCCCTGGGCTCTCAGGGCTCATCTCAGTTCTGAGGTAGCAAGAACTCATCTGGCTGTGCTCATAGCGTGGTCTCCTGCCCTCTAGCTCATTTGCTCCCTTTATAAAAGCTTCTCACAGCAGCCCTAGCTGGCTTTCTAGCAGCTCTGAGCAGCCTCCTAACATCAATTAATGTGGCACCTCTCTCTCTCTCTCTCAGCACCCCGTGATCTCTCCAGGAGAAACCGCTTTGCTCTCTGCTGGAGTAGAGGGCCCTCTGAAGGCCTGGGCTCTCCGCACTCATCTTACTGACAGCTCTTCCTAGCAGCAGCACTCTTGTCAGCAGCTTTCTCAGGGAGTTGGGGGAAATGGCTGCATGACAGCATCTCTTAGCTTACTGCAACCCACTCTGCAGTCTTGAAGAACTCATCCAGGGAAGGGAAGGCAGTGGGCATTTTTTGTAAACAAGGCCCTTTTGTAAACACGTGCAAAGGCATGTAAATAAACAAGTATCCAAGGTCTCATCTCCAAGTCTCATGGTTTTTACCAAAACCAAGGAACTCATTGTTTGACCTAAGTCAAGGACTCATCCTCACCCTGGGCATCCAAATGTGCCACTAGGCACATGGCCCCTTTCATGCCAATGGCCTTATAATGTCCCTGTAGCACTTTACATAAGCTCTAAACTCGTTACAGATGAAGAAGGAAGTATGAGCATGCATGTCAGTGCCACTCTGCTTTGTGATGTAGCACTAAGCAGGGCTCACCATTGTTAGAGAAAAGTTATGGATTTTGTCAAGAATTTCTAAAATAACAAATCAATGGGCTCTGCAGTGCATAAGCATGCTTGGAAGACTAGGGTGTCTGTGGAGGGCTTAAATTAAATAAATTCCACAATGATTTAATGGAAATGCTATGAAAAAGATTCTTCTTATAGTATGACTAAAGAATGCATATAATTTAAAGATGACGTAGAAAATTCAGAGTGCTTGTGTAGCATTATATTCTAGCCAGATGCAGCTTATCTCACTCATCAGGGTGTATTGTCCCTTTTGTATTAGAGAGGTAGGCTGGAAACAGAAATGCAGTTTTCAGCTCTCAGTAGATTAAAGCTTCTTCGTGTCAGCTCTGATATCTGTTCTCGGCATTTCCCTCTCTATCATTCTTCTGACCTGATCCCTGGCCTCCCAAAGCTCAGGTATAAACCCTGTTCCTGCGTTCCCCTATTTAAGGGAGTCTTTCAGCTCTTTCTGCTTCTAGACTGAACTTGTGGAGAGTCACCAACAACAGAGCAGCTGCCTAGGGACACCTGCTGACAAGGGCAGCCCGGCCCTCTCATCAGCACAGAAGCCTCTCACATGGTTTGGTTATTTTGCCATCCAGATCCTCTTCTGTTCTTTTTTTTTTTTATCAGAATTAGGACTCATTTTATCCTCCTTTTTCTTTGGTTTTTGGACTAAAGCACAGGTGTTTTAAACCACCTGTGGACCTGCATTTGCCTTGACCTGACCGGCAATTATAATCAAAGCAGTAGACCAGAGGTTTACAAGCCTTCAGTGCCAGCGACTGGTCCTGTTCACGGACTGATGCTTGAAGACCATTACTCTGGTCTCATTTTCCTTGTGATCTTTGCCAGGCCTTCTTAAACTTTCCCCCGTCTGCAGCCCCTTTTCTCCCAATAAATAAACATATGACTGTAGGCATAGAGATATATAAATAAATGTACAAATCAAGCATTTACTAATAATACATTGTGAACCTCAGTTTCATGACCTGAAGAATGGTTTGAGGCTCTTCCTGTTCCTGGAGCGAGCAGATGCCCTTGGGCTACACTTGCTTGTGACAGGACTTATGGAGATGTTACTGGTGCCCACCCGAGCAAATCGATGAACATGGGAAGACAGTGATAGAGTGAAACATTGTAAAGAAATTTAATTGTTGGTTTTGGGTCCACACCTAGCTGTGCTCAGGGCTTACTCCAGCCTATGTGCTCAGGGATCTGATATGACTGAAAGGACTATCCTGGTGGTGCTGAAGATCCAACCTGTGTGAGTTTCTTCCATGGAAGGCAAGCACCCTAACTGCCCATAAAGAAATTTGTTTTAAATAAAACATTTTAAAAGTTATGTGATCCCTACATGGGGTTGCAGCCTAAAGAAGCTATCTAAGGTCTATGCCAAGAGCTTCACTAATAGTATCCAAACCTCCAAGATCATTCTAGACTTCACCTCTGAACTCCAGTTCTATATTTCACAGTCCTCTGAGCCTCTCCACATGTTTCTAGTAAAATTTAAAATGATTGGTTCTATAGTTTCAAAATAGTTCATAATAATACAAATCAAGTACATTTATTTTCTTATTGTTACAGTGTCTGCCCCACATCCCTCCCTGAGTCTCAAAATATTGGCAGAATCTTTAAGTTGTTTCCTAACTCAATGCCTAAACTTTCTTTCCTTTTCCTCTTTTATGCCCAGTTATCACACATATGTCTTATTTGTACACTCTCTTTCCACACACCTCCACTGAACACCACCTCACCACCAGCCCTGTGCCCACTCTGACTATAGACTCCAAATCACCCCTCTACTCCTGAAGTCTTGGTGTCACCTGCAGAGAAATAGCCAGGGGCTCCCTCATTTCCTCATTGCTCACTGGATCAGTAATATGGAACTGGTACTTTTGGGGTAGTTTTCAGATCAGACTTATTAGCTTTGTTTATTAAAGAGGGAACTCAGACTCAGTGAAATGCATTATTTGTGTGTGTGTGTGTGTGTGTGTGTGTGCGTGTGTGTGTGTGTGTGTGTGTGTGTGTGTGTGTTCATAGAGAGTTTGTCAGATAGTTAAATTTTTTTTTTTTTTTTGCTTTTTTGGGTCATACCCGGCAATGCTCAGGGGCTACTCCTGGTTCTGTACTCAGGAATTACTCCTGGCGGTGCTCGGGGGACCATATGGGATGCCGGGAATCGAACCCAGGCCGACACAAGCCGGCTGCGTGCAAGGCAAACGCCCTACCGCTGGGCTATCGCTCCAATTTTAACACCACTTTCTGGCTCTACAGAGTGCCAGGCTTGAATAAATCCTTTAGCCATGTGTGTGCGTGACCTCTGCCATGTAACCCTCAGCTCTCTGTCTGATCATCACTTCCGAAGACTCTGACTCTGGCTGAGACCCTGTCTATCCCTCCAGGCCTGCATAAAATTCCTCCTCTGTAATCTTTCCTTCTTTTTTTGTATCTATCTCTGAATCCACTCCTGTTTTCTGTCTTAATTTGATATACATCCCCCCAGAACAAAGCAAAGAGCTTTCCTTTTTATTTATTCTCTGTTCTAAAGCAACTTTGAAATCTTCACAGGACTTTACACTGTTGGGATTGTTTGTCCTGTAGACCTCCAAAGTGAGTTGGATCTTCTGAATTTTTGTTGTTGTTTTTAGATGTGGGGGCCACACCCGACTGTGCTCAGGGACTACTCAAGATCTTTGCTCATTGGCGACCTTTAGTGGCGTTTAGGGGACCATATACAGTGCTGGGTAGTCAAACCAGGGTCAGTAGCATTTAAAGCCAGAATGTTAGGGAAGAAGGTGGGTGTGCTGGTGATGTATGTGGTGTTGGAATTATGCGCATGAGAGGTCATCATTAATAGTCGTATAGATCACATTATTTCAATCAATGAAATGTCTTAAAAATATAAAAAAGAAATTAAGGAGCTTACCTCCCCACCCCCAACTATCTCTCTGACCACGTAAACAGATACAGACACAATATGGGTTTTTTTAATTTTAGGTTTTTTTCCTGCTTTTTTGCTTTGTGTTTCCGCTGTGCGTTTTGGCTTTCCAGGGTATATTCCCAGGAGTGGTATGGCTGGGTCAAAGGGGAGCTCAATTTCTAGTCTTTGGAGGAATGTCCATATTGTTTTCCAGAAAGGTTGTACAAGTCGACATTCCCACCAACAGTGTATGAGAGTCCCCTTTTCCCCACATCCACGCCAGCACTTGTTGCTTTTACCCTTTTGGATATGGGCCATTCTCTGTGGTGTGAGGTGATATCTCATTGTTGTTTTGATTTGCATCTCTCTGATGATTAGTGATGATGAGCATTTTTTCATATGCCTTTTGGCCATTCGGATTTCTTCCTTGTCAAAGTTTCTGTTCATCTCCTCTCCCCATTTTCTAATGGGGTTGGCTGTTTTTTCTTATATAGCTGTACCAGTGCCTGATATATCCTGGATATTAACCCCTTATCAGATGGGTATTGGGTGAATATTCTTTCCCATTCTGTCGACTGTCTTTCTATCTTGGTCACTGTTTCTTTCGAGGTGCAGAAGCTCTTCAGTTTCATGTAGTCCCATATATTTATATTTTCTTCTAGTTGCTTTGTTAATGGTGTTTCACCTTTGAAGATGTCTTTAGCATCGATGTCGTGGAGGGTTTTTCCTATATTTTCTTCAACGTACTTTATGGATTCAGGTCTGACATTGAGATCTTTAATCCATTTTGAACTGATTTTTGTGCAAGGTGTTAGACACAGGTCCAAATTCATTTTTTACATGTAGCTGTCCAGTTTTCCCAGCACCACTTGTTGAAGAGGCTTTCCTTACTCCAGTTTGGACTCTTTGCACCTTTATCAAAGATTAACTGATCATGTCTTTGAGGGTGGGTGTCAGGATACTCAACTCTATTCCATAGGTCCACAGGTCTGTTTTTATTCCAGTACCACGCTGTTTTAATTACTGCTGCTTTGTAGTACAGTTTGAGGTTGGGAAAGGTGATGCCTCCCATCTTCTTCTTCCCAAGGATTGCTTTAGCTATCCGTGGGGGTTTATTATTCCATACCGAATTTCAGAAGTGTTTGGTCAATTTCTTTAAAGAATGTCATTTTCCTGCTTTTTTGGAGGGGTGGAGTATGGCCTGTGGTACTTAGGGTGTACTTACACCTGGCTCTGTGTCCAGGAGTAATTTCTGGTTTTGTATGCTAGTGATCAAACTAGGGTCTGCCACATGTAAGGCAAGCACTTTGACCTTTGTACTATCTCCCCCAAACCTTCCTCTTGTTAAGCATTTTCATAGTATCCTTTAACACACTTTCCCAGGTTATATTGCTTTAATATTCAATTAAGTATTCGACGTTTTCCTTCTCTGGCTGAAAGGTGAGCCCCATGTGGGCAAGGTCCCATCTCTAAGCATGTGTATAATGAACTTCAGCAGAGGCCCTCACAAAGTTCCCTCACGCTGGTATGAAGCTGAGAACTAACACTAATTTTAGTCCAATGACCTTCCCTCCTATGAGTAACTTCAGTGATTCATGTGAAACTGTTGAATTCCTTCCTATTCTCTTTGCTTTTTTTTTGCATGGCATAAATATATATGTACATATTATGATACCAATATCCAAGGTTAAGTGAAGCATATATCAGGAAGTCTTGTCAAAGGTGGAAATTATCACAAACGTGTGGGAGTCAGAGTTTAGGTAAGACAGAAAATGGAACAGGGTGCTAATAATAGTCGAGGGTACTAATGCCAGGTATGCTGGTCCAGAGACTCTTAGACATGGGGCAGAGCAGTTCCTTGCTCTCCCTGTGCCCAGCCGTTCATGAGGCAGTCGGGAGGCATGGTGGGTTCTAGCCTTGGCCCACCACCCCGGCAGAACCTCACAACAAGCCAGACGACCCCCCACCCACTCCATGGGTGCCGCCATTTTCCACATCCAGACTTCCCTCTCTTCAGAACTCCACCCAGCCGACCAGCCCATCACAGCCCGGATCATCGACACCCACCCTGCAGCCGTTTCTTCCTCAATCCGGCCCAGGTATGCTGGTCCAGAGACTCTTAGACATGGGGCAGAGCGGTTCCTTGCTCTCCCTGTGCCCAGCCGTTCATGAGGCAGTCGGGAGGCATGGTGGGTTCTAGCCTTGGCCCACCACCCGGCAGAACCTCACAACAAGCCAGACGACCCCCACCCACTCCATGGGTGCCGCTATTTTCCACATCCAGACTTCCCTCTCTTCAGAACTCCACCCAGCCGACCAGCCCATCACAGCCCGGCTCGCGTGGCGCAAGCGGCGCGCGGTTCATCAATAAATGCTTTATTTGGAGGTGTTTAAAGAATATGCCTCCCGCACAGCAAGCCTAGCAAGCTGCTCGTGTTGTATTTGCATGCCAAATGCCAGTAACAATTATATTAGGTCATTCCCATGACCTAATATAATGGTTTGAGGCTCTTTATGTTCCTGTAGCGAAGCCGATGCCCTTTGCTCTACTGGCATGAGACAGGACATATGGAGATATTACTGGTGCCCGCTCTAGCAAATAGATGATTAACGGGAAGATCGTGATCATGATCGTGACTAATGCCAACCTAGAACTGAGCATTAAATAGAGGCAAAAGGATTCACATGACAACCTTTTAATGTATGTTCTGTAATCCATAGTCTGGAAGGGAAGGAAAAGAGAAAGAGAGAGAAAGGCAAAGAAATAAATAACCTGCCATGGAGCAGGGCTGGGGAAGGGGGAGGGAACCGGGGATGTTGTTGGTGGGAGATGGGCACTGGTGGAGGGACGGGTGCTGAAACACTGTATGACCAAAACCCAAACATGAACTTTTTAACTGTATATCTTTTTTATTTGTATGGAGATGGGCACTGGTGGAGGGACGGGTGCTGAAACACTGTGTGACCAAAACCCAAACATGAACTTTTTAATTATATATCTTTTTATTTGTATATCTCACGGTGGTATAATAAAATACTTAAAAAAAATAAAAAAGTAAAAAGCTCTGGAGGTGAGGAATAATGCAAACAGTGATGGTTCTCTGTGCTTCTTTATTAGGAACTATTTCTGACATCTGACTAAATCTGGTGTTTTGTATTTCATTCTTTTTTTTTTCCCTCAAAGTCACTGTTTCTTCTTGTTCCTTACCATCCTTTTACAGTGTTATCTCTGGTCCTCTTCTCTACTATTCATTTCTCCACTGTTCACGGGCAAGGTAGAGGGCTTCTTCCTTTCCTACTGGGCAACTCCTTCCCTGTACTGTCACAGTAAGCAGCCTGCTGTGCTCTCAACTTTGCTGTTGTACATACTGTGCTGTGTTGAGCAAAGCTGTTCAACACTCAGTACTCCCCCAGGGCTTCCCCTGGCACCCTGCCACTCTTCTCTCAGAAGGCTTTCCCTTACTGGCAAAATAGTAGCAGAGAATAATACATAGGTGAAGACTGAAGGATGAACATCATTAAAAATGTTATTAGTTGACCTGAAAGTATGATGATAGGGAGTTTTGTGAAGCATGACAATTCTATTAACTAATTGAACCATTTTTCTTTGCCTCAAACAACTGGAGCCAAGAGGCACACTGAGGTTGCTTTCCCTGAGTCCCTAGATGCCAGATCTGAAAGAAGTTTGTGTCCAGCTTCATTTTTAATGACTTGCTCTTGATGAAAACTGATTCTTCTTATAGCACCACTCCTCATTCTACTAAGAAAATTCTATTTGTATTGATAACAGTGATTAAACATTGTTTTTAGTGGCTTATTCACTCTTATCAATACAAATAGAACCAACTGGATCCCATGGGACATCAAAAGATCACATGGCCACCCACCTACAAGATGGTCAGACTTCTTTGTCAAGACCCTGAACAAATGGTTTGAGGCTCTTCGTATTCCTGGAGTAAGCAGATGCCACTGGCACGTGATATTGACAAATGGAAACGTTACTGGCACCCGCTGGAGCAAATCGATGAATAATGGGATGTCAAGTGATCAAGTGATTGATAAGAGTGAAATCACCAATACAAGGAACAAATTGAGCTTTGAGCAACCGCTATTTTAATATATGCTGACATAGTAGTAGAGAGTAGATCAAGGATATATTGGAAAGATGATGCTTTACATCTTCCACTGAATTTGGGGAGACAAGGCAAAGTCTCAGGTGGATTTCTCAGCAATAAGGTCCTATTTCTATTTCTCAGCAATAAAGTCCTATGTTGGACTTGGCCAGCCCCTGGTTGAGTCCAGCATAGCTCCAAGCATTCGCACACATGTGCAGGGGAGGGGCTACGCTGGCCAGACTTGGAGCGGGGATTTGGGCCCCTCCTCCTATTCCTCTACCTCCATGCCATCAACCCTGGAAGAAAGAAATGCCAGACTCACAGCTCCATCGGTGTGCAGCTGCAGACAGTATTAGGTAGTACTGGGTGTGAGGACTAGGTCCTTCCCAGGACCTTTCACATTTATACACATATACAGTTCTAGGCATGTTCTAGCCATGACCCATCATCCCAGTGATCCTAAATCATGAGGTCAATAATTCTCAACATCCAGACTCTACAGCTCTTCAGAGTTCCACCCAAGAGAAAACCTGATCTTTCCCCATTGAGTTTCATTAGTAAATGCTCGAGATAAGAGCCTTCTACTAGAGTATACCCCTTACATGGCAGAGCCTGGCAAGCTACCAGTGTTTTATTTCATATGCCAAAAACCAGTAACAATTATGGACCTCATTCCCATGACCTGAAAAAAATGGTTTGAGGCTCTTCCTGTTCCTGGAGCAAGCAGATGCCCTTGGGCTACACTTGCTTGCAACAGGATGTATGGAGATGTTACTGGTGCCCGCTCTAACAAATTGATGAACAATGGGAAGACAAGTGATACAAAGGTCCTATTTCACACACTCAATACCACTACTAGTTGGGACTTAAGGATTTTGGTTGCAGTCAACTGTGCATCACAATGACCTGGGAGAGATTTGTTCTAGCATCTTTTTTTTTTTTTTTTTTTTTTTTGCTTTTTGGGTCACACCTGGTGACACTCAGGGGTTACTCCTGGCTCTGCACTCAGGAATTACTCCTGGCGGTGCTCGGGGGACCATATGGGATGCCGGGGACCGAACCTGGGCCGGCACAAGCCGGCCACATGCAAGGCAAACGCCCTACCCACTGGGCTATCGCTCCGGCCCCTGTTCTAGCATTTTTACTGCAGGAACTGTGCCTCTTATTCTGTCCAAGGAATGCCCTACCTTCACAGGTTTCAAGAATCATGTCCCCTGTGAGCATATCTCAGAAGCATGGGAGTAAGAATGTAAAGTAACCCCTGGACCAGTTGTAAGCAAGGGCTATATTACTGAGCCTACCCACTTTCACAAAGCAGTAGCACTATCTTTTCACAAGCTGGTGTGAAGCTCTGCGCTACCATATAGTAAGTAATAGAATTAATTATAACAGTTAGCATCTGTTGAACTCCTGTCATGTAGAGGCACTAGCCTGCCTACTCCCCTCATTAATGCTCAGTGGTTGCTATTGGTATTTCCATTTTGCAAATGAATAATTTGCGATTCATAGAAATCAAAAAATTTCCAGGTTATATGGTAAGTGACAACAAGAATTTTACATCCTTACTTTTCTTTTATTGTTTCAGTGTCTGGGCCTCATATACTTACAATGGCTTAGACATGGTTGTGCTGGAGATCACCTTTAGAGATGTGGGGTTGTTCTGGAGACTAAACTCAATTTCACACTGTGTCATTAAGTCACATCTCCAGGCCGAGTGCCAGAATTTGAACTCAGACCTAAATGTGTAATATGCACTAAAATGCGTATTATTTACCCATCGCTGAAGTTTATAAAAGCAGTAGAAATACAAACCACTGAAGCATTTGTGTGATTCTGGGTTACAAGAAGACACTTAAACTTAAGAACTTTTAATATCTGATAGTAGCATGGTTACTCTGAAGAATAATGCCAACAATATATGTTTTCACCTCAGGTTGACGTCTTCATTTAAAAATGAACATATGAAAAGCTATATTCACTTTATTTTGAAAAAATGCTGCTTCAAGCCAAGTGCTCACCATTGCTGCCCTTCCATTGTTCCCTGGGATACTACCTATTTTTTAATCAGGTGGTAGTGCTTGTGCTTCAGCGAGTTGCCCCACCGCCACCAAGACTCCAAATAATTGAGTTATGGGAAATATAATAATCCATCACTAAAGATACCTGTTTATGTAAAAAATATTTTTCACTTGCAGAGAATGGCAAATCTGTTCATTGGAAACTGGGAGCCGATCAGGAAGTCTGGGTCTGGGTGATGGGTGAACACCATCTAGATAAGCCCTATGATGTGCTCTGTAATGAAATTATTGCTGAGAGGGCCCGCCTGACAACAAAGAAAGATGCAGAAGAGCCCAGGTAAGACATCTCCAAACCAGTGTAAGACTGGCTGGACTTAACAGTGCCCTGGCCTATAGAATCCAGTGGGAGACTTGTGGGATTTGAGGGTCACAAAAAGTAATTTGAGGTGTCTCATAAAAGTTTTTTTAGATTTTGGGGGTATTCTCTTAATTTTTGTTACGTCATTATGTTAGATGTTCCATTGATCATTGTTATTTGAGTTTTTATGGGAGTGTGGTTTCTCCATTGCTTGGTGACTTCACTAGAATCGTGCTAGAGCATTAAGCACTGTGGAGTATCAGGAATATTAGTGAGAAGGGAATCAACTGATCAAACTCAGGTTTTGAGAAAACTGATTATATGTAGGAAGCTGAGTAAGCAAAAGCAGACCCTTCAGTTGCTCACATTGTGTGATGCTCCAAGAATTAAAAAATAAACAAGAAACTGCTAGTCTAGGAGAAGAAACAGGCACATACAGCTCTTATTTTATCCAAAACTGACTGAGGTATCTGTTGTAAATAAGTTATAAACTGAGATTAGGCCTGTCATTCTGGGTCTATATAAAAAGAGAAATTCTGACTGAATCATGAAAGGTAAGTAGAGTTTTTCAGCTACAGAAGGTCAGGAAGTAAATTTTAGAAAGAGAAAAAAAACTCAAGATCCTTAGACTTGACTATATAAGATTACTTATATTCTTTCTGATAATAGGATTCTTTATGGATAAAATATGATTCTTCTTAGTTGTTTCATATATATATACATATATATTCATATATATATATACAACTAAGAAGAATATATATATAAGAAGAACAACTAAGAAGAATATATATATATATATATATTCAGGGTCTTGTAAAGACCCTGAAGGAACAGTTTGAGGCTCTTCATATTCCTGAATCAACCAGATGCCATATCTGGTTGATTCTATATCACTCACTTGATCACTTGAATCCCGTTATTCAAGTGGCGTTATTCAATATCCCGTTATTACTGGTGCCTGCTCGAGCAAATCGGTGAATAACGGGATATATATGTATATTCTATATCACTTCACTTGATCACTTGAATCCCGTTATTCATCGATTTGCTCGAGCGGGCGCCAGTAACATTTCCATTGGACCCTATCACGTGCCAATGTAGCCCAATGGCATCTGGTTGATTCAGGAATATGAAGAGCCTCAAACCGTTCCTTCAGGGTCTTTACAAGACCCTGAAGAATATATATATATTCATAGAATATATATATATTCATAGAATATATAAAGTATATATATTCATATATATATTCATATATATATGTGCAAGTGCTGAGTGATTAGAAGTGATACTCATCTGGCCCCCTTAGAATATCCTGGGTGCCCACAAGAGGTCATACGGTTCCCAGCTGAGAAATACTTTTAAAACACCTTGAAGGTAATACTTATGGGTTGGAATTTATCTGTGGGAAGTGAAAAGATTTTTTTTAAAACTGATATATGGACTAGAAACTTAGGGAAATAATGAGTGGTAGCAATGAGACCTCTGGTGGATTCATTCCGCTGGGTTCCCTGAAAACCTGCAGGGTTTTTCCCTGAAAAAAATTTCTTGGACATAGACAGCACCTCTCTTAAATAGTGTAATAGAAATGAGCATGTGGGCCTTAACTTAGTTCTCAAGGTCTAGGATACAGCCCACTAAATCCTGTGATTTTAAAGCCATGCAGGGATGTTTGAAACATAAGTATTTTTGATGATGATCATGAAAAGATAGTGTACTCTTAATAGTTTTGCTTCTTAGCTTGGGGTTGGAGAAACCTGAATTCACTCCTGGCTGTGTCACTAAAGCACCATAGAGATCATATAATTTTTTTTGAGAAAAACATTAACTGGTTATTATGAAGCTTTAGATAATGTCTTTAAAATACTTAGCAAATGTCTATTATATACTTGGCATATTATAATCTCAGCAAATTATATCTACTGTTGTTTTTACTTAATTTGTAGATATCTGTTTGGAAAATCTGTCCATGTTGAAGAACTTTTAAAATAATTCTTCATTTTATTTCATTCAGAAAAATGCAAAACAAAGACTTCACAAATAGCTTAAAACCGACATCTTGCTACTATGATGCACAGGTACTAGATAACTTCGAGACTAAGGACACGTGTAAGAAAACAATAGAAGATGAGAAATTGGGGCAACTCTCTAGACCAGCACACCCCCAGGAAAAAGAGAAAATTACAGTAAGTCCTTCATATCTATAATTGTGCAGGAGTGCATAAATTGAGGAGATAGTGGGGACACTGAGATGTTTGAAACTGAAAATAATTATCTTAAATTGGCTTTACTGGGGAAAAATACCCTGCCTAATTTGTAAACTATGCTGTTAATTTAATTTTAAATATTTGGACTTACCTGCTACTTCATGAAAAAGGTAAATACCTTTGTGTGTGGGAGTAAACGTGTGGGAAAAGGGGGCTCTAGGAATACATTTTTGCATTAAAAGATATTTTCAGGGCTCATTTTTCTGTATTGTTATCTTATATAACACAGTCCATCAAAGTGTTTTGGATATTTAATATTTAAGGCTTTGTAGATCGTTAAGTTTGTCACAACCATACACAATGAATGGTATGGTCTTGTCAAAAGAACACTTTACTTACAAAGATAGGCAGAGGACCATACCTGGAATGTGCATGCTATTTGCCCTCCTTGGTCTGTAAATAATGACCTATTCACGACCTAGTAGATTATATTGTGTTTCATTTCTCTTTATCATAGAGGATTCAACATCAGTATCTTTGGCTTCACATAGATGCTGCTATGATTCTGGGACAGTTACTTCCATACCACAACATAATTTTATATTCCTTTAACTCCTACATAATTTACCTCCTCAATTATGACTTAGAAGAACAGTAAAACTATGTTATGGTATACTTTCTGCCAGGAATTCAGCTTCACTGAAAATTAACAGGGATTTACAGTTGTTTGACTTTCATTCAAGTCCTCAAATCCATAACACTGAGTACTCTTTGAGGCCTTCAAAGGTGGATACAGTTATCTATCCTCCCTACTTCATGGGCATGGAACTAATTTATACTTTAATAACTAAAAGGAGAAGAGTGTTATTGCATGACAAAATGCATTGATGAGAATCTCAGTTAATCCTCACAATATCGTGTGAATTAATTCTATTTCACTGTATCACTGTCTTCCCGTTCATCATCGATTTGCTCGAGCGGGCCCCAGTAACATCTCCATATGTCCCGTCTCATGCTAGTAGAGCCCAAGGGCATCTGCTTGCTCCAGGAATATACAGAGCCTCAAACCATTCCCTCAGGTCATGGGAATGAGGTCTACAATAGTTACTGGTATTTGGCATATCAAATATGACACGGGTAGCTTGCCAGGCTCTGCCGTGTGGGTAGCATACTCTTGTAGTCCATGTGGTTTTTATAATGCCCGACCAATATATTCATCTATATTACAATTAAGAAAATAGCCAAGTATATTCAGTTTCCCAAGGTCTTTTAATTAGTACATGTTTGACCTGGGATTTAAACCTAGGGTTACAAGTACCTTGATCACTTTTTAACTATTGTACTTGATTGTCTCATTCAGATGGAGAAGATGAAGAAGCTCTATAAAGGTCTATAACAATGGTGCTCTGTATATTTAGGGTGAACAATTATAAAGTGTATTTGTGCCACAGATCATCTCTGGATATTTTCTTCTTGGCCCCTCATCATGTTTAGTACCAAGCAATCCCCAGGCAGCTAACTTTTTTTTACAGTACTCCTCAAATGAAGAACAAGAAGAGTAAATAAATAAATAAATCTAAATCAATAATCCTCTAAGAGCACTAAATATTACATACTTATATTTGTGCTTGAATTATAAAATATTCCTAGACAAAAATTTTCAAGAAGGGTCCCAGGTGATAGTACAGTACGTAGGATGCTTACCTTGCAAGTACTTAACAGAGGTTTGATCCCTAGCACCACATATTGTGCTGGGTCCTGAGCCCAGCCAGGAGTGATCCCTGAGCAAAGAGCCAGGAGTAAGTCCTTAGCACTACTAGGTGTGGCTCAAAATCAAACAAAAAAATCTATAACCAGAAGAATTATAGATTAAAATAGATTTTATGGTCACTATAATTTTACTGTATTAATATTATAAAGTCATATGTTCTATTCCTTAAATATCTGCTAAAATATCTTTCAGAAAGATTTGGGTAATGTAGAAAGAAAGCATTTAGGTACATATTTAGCATTAATGCGGAAATAGTAAAAGTCTTTATACTTTTTGCTTTTCATCTTTCCTTGCTTCATAAAAATTGCTTTAATAGTTTTAAAAATATCTTATCAGTATATATGTATATATACTAATATTTATATATACTAATATGGATATATACTAATATATATCCTAATATTGAGTTATATGCTCATTCATTAAAATGTACCCATATGTCATAAGTGGGCCCGTATGTAGAAATAGAAACGTCTGGAGAAGATCTTTTCGATTTTTATAATTTAGGCATCAGAATTTACTGAGCTATAGATAACAGAATTTAAGGCATTCGGTGTTCCAAGTCCAACCCACCTCCAGCGTAAGTGTCCTCACCTCAATAGCCCAAGTAGAGAGAGACTTGATTTTAGAAAGAAACAGGAGTGCAGTTTAGAGACATTAAGGATTTCCAATGTTCCTTGCAGTGGTAAGGCCAGATATAAGTATATTTGATGCATACTAGTAAGTTTTTGTAATTTCTATGTGGAGTTCACAGAATTCCTTCCTATATGGTTATTTCATTCTCATTGTTAACGCCTGTAATTTCTGCTTGTATTTTCTTTTGGATTTTACTCATTTCTGCTGTCATGTCCTCTTGTATTTTATTGACTCTGTGCTCCATTGCTTCTTTGAGCTTCTTATGCATTCTTAACAGTTCCTTGTGAAATTCTTTGTCATCGTAATAATTGGCTCATCATGGTAGTGACTTCATTTGTGGAGCTTGGCTCAGTTCTCCATTGTTTTACTATTACACCCTTGCAAATTGTGTGTTCTGTGGATAGGCTGTGCAGTTAGGGTTGTTTAGGCTGTTTGCGGAGTTTTTGTGGCATGTAAGGAATGTTGAATGTTATGTTACCTGGTACCTCTATGTTGGATATTTGTTGAGTAAGTATTTCATGCAGATGCTAGTGCATCCGCATGGTTTTGAAATTTGGGGTATGAGACCTGTTATAATTGGTGTGATAATCAGACACCACCTGTCTGATTATCTGAGATAAAAGGCTGCCGGGTGGGAATGAGGGGTCCGGATGGCAAGTGTGCCTCCCTAGGCGTCCTGCTGCTCTCTCTGAACTACCCCAGGTTTCTGCCGAGGGCTGGGTTGGTCCCACGTAGTTATCAGAGACGCACCTGAATTGGGGGTGAGCAGGATTGGGGCTGAAGGGCTGCAGCACCAGAGTGAGGGGGTCCAGATGGCAAGTGTGCCTCCCTAGGTGTCCTGCTGCTCTCTCTGAACTTCCCCAGGTTTCTCCAGACCAGAATCTTAAAGTATAGGCAGAATGCACCAAGATTTGGACCTCAAAGTTTTTTAAATAATAGAATGTCACTGGCAAAAGCAACAGGAACAAAAGTAAACAAATGGCACTGCATCAAATTTAAGTTTTTGAAATAGCAAAGAAACATGAGCTAAGATTAAATGATACCTAACTGAATTGACAAAGATTCTAAATCAACACATCAGATAAAGGATTAATCTCCATGTTACATAAATCATTTATAAAGATCAACCAAAAAAAATCCATAAACGCTATCAAAATGAAAGAATGAACAGGTACTTCTCTGAGTAAGACAGATAGATATGACCAGATAGGCACATGAAAAGTTGTTCAACATCACTTTTTACCAGGAAAATCCAAATTAAGATGAAAATAAGATACCGTCATGTACCAGTAAAAACAACACATATCCAAAAAAAAAAACCCTCTGTGTTGGCAGGAATAACTTGGTTCAACTCTTATGGAAAATAGTACATAGATTACTCAGAAAAGTAAGAATAAAGTTCAATACAAGGAACCAAAGATATGATGCTGATTAAATATAAAGCATAAAGTAATGAAGGATTATTAAGTGACTTGGAAAGTGTTAAAAAAGACATGGTTGATTTGGAGTATGGATTGTAAAATAGGAACTAATTATAATTTTACGTAGTATTTATGGAATTTGTGTTTTACAAAAGAGTTATGGTTATTCAATTTATTCTTATAGTCAACCTAGTAATATGTAGGTATTGTAATGTTCAAGATTTTCATTTACCTGCTTATTAAAGGACTTGTAAAGGCTATAGATAAACAGGTTGTGGGGTACAGAGGGTGAAATCTGACAAGGTCTTTGTCCTCATGGAAGCATAATTTCTCCCAGTACATGGAAGTGTTCACCAATCTGATAGTTCTCCAAACCTCATTTCACTGAGATTTTTTATGAAAGCTACCTCAAATAGGCATGGCCAATTATTAACTCTTTACAATCCCTCATCCCCTTCTGAAGAAGAGTGCCTGAGGGTAGAATGAAAATCTAAGCTGCTTAATTATAGTTTGAGTATACAAGAAAATGCTCTGAGACTGACATCCCTGAAAAAGTTATCAAATACTTCTTATAAACTCACATTTGTTTCTAGTGGTTCTCAGAGTAAAGAATTAGGGTAAAGAGCTGATCTAGAAAGACTCTCCAGATAAAGCCCTTTTCTTATAAAAATACAAATCATTGTTCCATTGGTAAAATAATCCAACAATAAATCTATAGATTGGGTCCTTTATTATCCGTTCATCCCTGGAGGAAACACTACTACTCTACCATTTTTATATGTGAATTTTTGTTTTGTTTTGTTTTTGGGGTCATACCTGGTGATGTTCAGGGGGCTACTCCTGACTTAGAACTCCTGGTGGTACTCAGGGGACCATAGGAGATGCTCGGGATCAACCCCATGTCAACAGTATACAAGGCAAACATTTTAAAGTTGAATATAATAAACGTAAGTTTTTATAGTGTTTTTGTATTATACATAAAATTTTTAAATGCTGTTTTATTTTTTAAATTGCTTTTATTATTATAGTTTAGGTAGCATGTGTTGGGGCTTAGTGGAGATCCCAAAAGATATTGGGGTTCATTAGGGTCACCTGGTTCTTTCAGGGCTGATGACCCCCCCACCCCCCCACCTCCACTCCACGCCTACCTATGGACAAAGAAACAGAACCACAGGCTTCTTGATAGTCTGAGGCTCTGTGGCTTTATTCAAGTTAAGTCTGCACTTTAAATCCTCCCAGAAGCTTGGAGGTTGGGAGATGCAAGAGTTGATGGACTTTGACCCTAAAGCAATGAGAGGGTGTCAAAGCTCCTCCTTCCTGGGTCAATCTACACGGGGACCTCCCTGCAGAGACAGAACCCTGCCCTAGAGCTATAGTGCCCAAGGCAGTGGTAGAATTCCAGCTAAGGGCTGGTTGTTTTCTTTTTCCTTTGCTGGTATAACATTTATTTCTTAATAATATTCCTAGTAGTTTTGTATAAACACAGTAAGAAATTTATCTACACCGGGATTAATATTAAGGGTGGCTTTTCCTGGGGACATCTTGCTATATATGTTCCAGACTGCAGTCCTCCAGCCAAATTCGTTTTATCCTAACCCCAAATCCGGTTCAGAAAGAGAAAAACATTTCACTTAGAATAAAAACCCAGGGCTAGCAAGTAGGGAAACAGAAGACTGTGAACAAAGGGTAATCCAACAGCATATTGATAGTTTAGGTAACATATTATTAAAATCTTCCATCTTTGATCCTTTTCATTCACTGCGACCTTTTGTTATAGTATTCTGGTTTATTGGTTATATTTTAACTCACTGATTTGTTTATATTTTCTCTAAATCTCTGACTTGTTAAGGTTCTGTTTCATTCGCCTTCTCACTTCAGTGAACATTGCATTATTGCTTTCACATCTTTATAAGGCTTATTTAGATCTATTGTACTGGTGTCCTCATTTTGTCTTAATCCAGCAAGACTGATCAATTCCTCTGTCTCCACATTATATCTGGTGCTCTGTGAGGGCCTGGTTCAAGTACCCACATTATAATCTTCCTGGATGTTAACAACCTTTATACTTGTGAGTGGCAGGCAGTGGCAGTGGCTGAATTTGCGTGGGCCTAGGTAACTGCCAAAAATTCAGTTCAAATGCTCTGCAGTGACAGTAGTGCTAAGATTGAATAGGATGAGGTGGTAAACTGGTTGTGGGGTTGTAGGTGCTCAGCAGTGACTGAGGCGCTAAGACTGAGGAAGCCTGGTTAGTGACTCCCAAGGGAGAGATGTTCAAGGTTGTAGTGCTTCCTGCAGCTTTTCATCAAGCTCAAGCAAATCTGGGTGCAGTCAGGGGGTGCAAGGTCAATAACTGACAGTCATTAGGCTTCCTCTGTTTCCAGTGGGCCTAGAACTGGGCTGTGTAACCACGCCAGGGAGCATCTAAAAGAAGACTTGGACTTTAGTACAGCTGGTGATGGAGCTCAAACTGTGAGACACCAAGGAGCAGACTCTGACTGGCTTTGGACCCTCAGAGGGACACAGCAGGCAGTGGGACTTCTTAGCTAGGAGTGCTTTAGGTCAGCATTCTTTGATCCTTTTACACCTACAAACTAGCACTTGTCCTGCATGCCAGTCTATGGAATGGCAGTTATTACCAAGGTGGTAGACCAGTGGGTTTCAACTTTTCTACACTTCGACGAACACCAGTTCACAAACCAGCATAGTCTGCACAACAGTGATTGATGGATGCGGCTTAAGGAGGTCTCTGGGGTACTTGACTGGAAGGGTTTGACTTACTTGATAGCAGTTAAATGGGTAATGTCCAGTCAAAGTGCATTTGTGGGCCAGGAGGCAGCAATTTTAATAATTGTCCCTCATATCCCAGCTAACCCAGCTATCTGCTATGGGTGAATGGAATTCTTCTCAGGGAGTTTTCCTCAGAGTTTGTTATTATGGGCAGTGAGATGGCAACCTCCAGCCCTACTACCAGCTAGGTTGTGAGAGGTCCCAAAGATCACATCTAGCAATTCTGCCGTTTGTTTTCCCTTGCCTTCCATTCCAGTATTGTAAGTATAGGATATTAGGAGTGTGGTAGAGGATATTGGAACAACTTCCATACTTAGTAGCTTACACATATATTCCCAATTTCAGCTTGTTGTCCTGTGATGAGATTTATCTCTTGATGAAGGCATTCCAGTCTCCAGTTCACCTGGATTCTGTCCTTTCATTTCTTGCAACGAAAGCTTTATTCATTCAGGTTTTAGGTTGTTTTCTGTGTAAACTTATCCAGGTTTTGTTGTGTAGATTTGCTATGATGACACTTAGAGATAAACATAGTTTCTTTCTATTTGGTCATCTTAACCCCAGGCTTCAAGTATAATCTATTTTCAACTTGGACAAACTTGCATTTGTTTAAACTGTTCTAACCTACTCATAAATATAAGGACTAGTTACTATAGTTACTGTAGCATTTTGTTCCAGATGCATAGTGTTCTGACTCCTTTCCTCATATTAAAATAAGAGCAATTGAGGGGCAGGGTGATGGCCTAAAGGACTATGGTGCAATGGTCCCTTGAGTACAGTTGGGAGTTACAGCCAAGCAATGAGCAGGAAGTGGTCCTGTAATAAGGAAAGAGAGACAGAGAGAGAGAGAGAGAGAGAGAGAGAGAGAGAGAGGAAGAAGGGAAGGAGAGAGGGGAAAAGGAGAGGGAGGAGAGGAGAGCAGGGGGAAGGAGAGAGTGGAAAGGGAAGGGAATGGAAGGAAGGTCAGTGAGGGAAGGAAAGAAAGAAAGAAAGAAGGAAGGAAGAGAGGAAAGAAGCAAGAGAGGGAGGGAGGAAGGAGAAAATGAGAGCAAAATATGGTAAACAGCAGTTGTAGGACTTATTAGATTCATTTGCTGAGTAATAGGCATAAAATATTTTGACTTATAGATTATTTACTATCATTGCCATATCAGCAAAACAAAGGACAGGAACTTCAGCACAAGCCAGTTGAGTGATGCCAACAATTACTCAACTTCTCTGCATGTAGTTTATTAATATATAACGGTATACCTCCATCAAAGATACTTCAAGGAGTAAAAATATTTAGTGTGCCTCCGTCATAGATTTTTCAAGGAGTAAAGTTAATACTAAGTTTCCGACCTAGCACTGGTTGAAATAAGCTCAAGTGACTAGTATCCATTGAGGATAAGACTCATATTATCTAGAAAAAACTTTCATAAGAAGAGGGACTGAAGTGTGCGGCCAACAATTTTAGTGGCCAGTTTTATCAGTTTATATAGACTAAATTTTGCTGAGAAATAGAAGCAAAGGTGATGGTCAAAACCTAATAGAAGTTTATTTTTCTCCCTTAAAACAGTCAGATCTTTAGGCGACTCTCACATTTAGAAACAACATTTAGGTTCTCTGGTTGTAAGTGTGACTGGTGTCGCAATTTCAGTGTAAAGAAAGGCAGGGATTATGTGAACTGGCAGTGATACAGTGATACCAATTACTAACTGAACTATGTTTAAAATAATTTACATACATGAACTTCCCTAACTATAAGAAGCTGGAAAACTCAGTATAGCTGGGAAATCACCTGCCTCAGTGACTGACAAAGAGCAAAACTGAGGTGGGAATTCCAAAATATTTCATGGTATGGAAATGCCCCCTCAATGGCACAGCAAATTTTGATGCCAACCATTTGCTGATAATTTTTTTTATCTGTGCCAAAAATTCAGAAGCAGAACCTCAAGAGTTGTGGTATTGTTGGTTGTGGTACATACTGGGCTATGTAAGGAACATATACATAGGTTGGAACTTGATCCATTCTCTGGTCTTAAAAAGGGACAGAGTGATATGTCTGTGTAATTGACTTTGTTTTAAGGACACCTGGTGTGATTTGCCATCTTGCTCTTGTACCAGAAGTATTGGAAAGGGGTAGACTAGAATCATAGTATTTAAAGAATACATCTGGTAGCTCCATTAGCAAGAGCTGCTTACTGAGAAATCCATCTAGAGCAGTTATTGTGCGGGTAACATGGGAGGGGAAGGGGAGGAAGAAAATGGAGAGAAGAGGAAAAAGGAGAGTTATTAGTCACAAAGTAGGGAAGGCTCACAGGCACTCCAGACATGCCTCCATCCTGGGGTTGGGGGTAGTGGGGGTGAGGCGGTGCAAGTCTGGTGTGATTTAAATCAGGGCATGGGGTAAAACCAGGAATAAGAAGAATTTAAATTAGGGAGTAATGTTGGTGTCTATAAAGTGGTCTTAGGGACCCCAGAGCCATCTGGAAGAAATATAAACCAGCTTGTCATGATCAAAACTCCAGCTCCTGGTTCTTGTTACAGTTCATTATAAGCCCCACTGAGTGGGAAACCTCAAGCTTCACACATTGCCTCAGTCAGGACTAACTCAGGAATGCAGGTGCTGAAACATTGGTGGATCCAGCTCTAGGGGTAGTGGCAGCATTAAAAAACAGGAATGAGGGGAGCACTTACAGATTATCCTGAAATTGTATTGCAGCTCTAAATGTTATAAAAATGTGTTTCATTTAATTTTTAGTCATCCTCCTGTTCCTCAAGAAATATTCAACAAATGTTGGCAGATTCTACCAATCGTATGAAGGCATATGGATTTCACAAGGTAAAGCTTACATTCTGTGCTCAGGGGAATAAATAAGTTGTTTCTTCTAACTCCCAAACTGATCAATTAGTCGCATGTGAAAATGAAATTAAGCAAAAGAATCTGCCTTAAAAGCCAGTGAGCATAGCTATTTATTTTTCTCTGGAGTAACAGTCTTGATTATCACAGAAAGAATAAGTACCCAAAATGTAGCTGCTAACTCACTAAAGATATAAAACAGAGATGCTGCCCTGGGCTGCTGCAAACAGGAGGGAAGACCAGTTCCAGAGAGTGATAAATGATGCATTGACCTTGGCAGGAATCATGCATTTGATTAAGTTCCCAGTATACTTGTCTCTGTGAGCCTGATCCTTATGTCCATTGTGCCAAGAAATTTCTGGGGCCCTCAGATCTCTCTCATCCATCTAAATGTGAGATCTTCCCTGTGGGAGAGCCCATTTCCTCCATCCTAAGGTTACTACTATGCCCTCTGTAGCATATGGTAAATGACTTGGAAATTGTAAGATTTGACCCATAGTCTTAAAAAATCGAGTTACACAAGACTGTAACTAGAATGTCTTAATATTATTCCTATGGGCAGACACCTCCAAATGTGAGCTCTTGTGATAGTGACCTGTTACCTAACTCCTCTATATGGAAGTGCACATGTTTGATAGTTCACATTTTTGAAACATCTAGAAATAATGAATAATTTTTGAGCTCAAGCCATGGTATACATCATTTTAAAAGGCAACAATTGAATGTCTAAATGAAAAATTTAATATAACATCTTAAAGAGGACAGATATGAAAGACAAATACATCATTTCATCAACATTTATTGAGTTTTTCCTATATCTAAACATTGCTATGGACTTTGAAATCAGTGAACCATCAAAAAGTTCCTCATAGAGCTTATGTTGTGAATGGGGGAGACATTATATTTAGATAGATAGATGATATAGATGATAGTTAGATAGATAGATAGATAGATAGATAGATAGATAGATAGATAGATAGATAGATAGATAGATAGATAGATAGATAGGTAGGTAGGTAGATAGACAGACAGACAGACAGACAGACAGACAGATAGATAGAAAGATAGGCAGGCAGGCAGGCAGGCAGGCAGACAGACAGACAGACAGATAGATAATCAGTGACCAGAAGTGCTGTGGAGGAAAATTAAACAGAACAAGGTGACTGAGGACTTCTGAGGGTGACCAAAGAATGTCACTCCAAGAAGGTAGAACTTGTGTCTGAAGGTATGAAGGACTGACCATATTGGGAACTGTTCCAGCCAGAGGCATGATAGTACAGAGGCAACAGCAGAATGATGGTACAAAGGCAAGAGTTGGCTTGTCATGATCAAGTAATTATTATTATCACACCCTCAATAATAATTATTATTATCACACCCTCACATGAGGGTGTGAATTCCTGTATACTCTAATAAGGGATATGGAATCTAAATGTTATTTCCATAGAACAGGAGTTGAGATATCTGAAGTGTTTCCTTTTTCCTTTTATTGAATCATGGTACTTACAAAGTAGTCATTATTATTTCAAGCATAAAATGTTCCCACACCAATCCTATCACCAGTGTCCGCTTCCTTCCACCAATGTCCTAAGTTTCCCTTCCACCCCCTAGTCTGCCTCTATGGTAGGCTCTTTTGGTCCACCACTATTGTCCCAGTGTTCCCTTCCCAAATTATCTCCCTCCACCCTTACCCCTGTGACAAACTTCCTACTAAGACAGTTCTTCTACTCTACATTTCTCTTCCATTTGGTTAGATATTCACCTACACAGCTTCTTTACGCCCACATACGAGAGAGCTCATTCTGTGTCTGTCTCTCTCCCTCTGGCTGCCTTTTTTCAGATCCATCCACATATTAGAAAATTGTACTGCTTCATCTATTATTACCACCAAATGCCCAAAAACAGATGACTGAATAAAGAAACTATGGTACATATATACAGGGGAACACTGCTCCGCTGTGAAGAGTGAGTTTAGATGGGAAGAGATCTGAGAAATCTCAGTGACTAACCGTAGGTTTTCTTGACTGGGTCTCTTGAAATTAGTTAGGTGAAGTGGAACCAGCAGTTCTCACACATTGTTAGATGTGGCACATACTGTCTTTAACAGTATCACACTCTCATAAATGTGACATTTCATTCCTCCTCCTCTAATTGAAGAAATTATGTTAGAATTTAAGAGAATAATGATCAGGCCTCTTGCCAAACTCCTGTGTGGAGCAAAGGTGATGAAACAGAGCATTTCTGCTTCAGGGACCAGAATCACGTGAGGAAAATGATGATAGAACACACTGGAAGTCTGCATCAGGAAGCCAGGATGAGAGGTTTTCTGTAGGAGATGACACTACACCTGAACTGCCCCTCTGTCCTGTGCTTATCAACACCAAGTGTCTGAACCTTGGTTCTTCTGCCTCTTTTCTCCTAGCCCTCAGTTTGCTTTTCCCAGACCTGGTCACTGTGCCCAACCTGGAGTACATCTATCCAGCAGATCACTTCTAAAGAGGAAATGATGGGTTTGAAATAGAGAAGTAGAGTAAAGATCAACCTGTAAATTTCTGCCAAAGTTAAACCTTTGGGGCAAGAGAAATAATCATCAGAGACTGATCTCATCTGTTCTTACTCTAAAATTCATTCTAATTTCCATCTGTGCTCATATATACACTGCAGAATGAAAGGAATATGATTTATTAAATGTATCACTCCCCACCATTTCAGTGTCATTTTTATCAACCAAGAATCACCTACATTATTAATCTTTTCCAAAATAGACCCATTCACTTTGTAAACTTTTTGCTTATCTAGCCTATAATACTCATGCTATCCTGGTTTAGTGTTATAACTATGTTTTATTCATTTTAAAATACGCGTGTATGTAGAAGATGAACAAAACTCCACTTTTAGTTTCTTTTCCATTTTGAGCTTTGTAATTTCTAGCAATCCTTTTATTTATTTCATACTGGTAAACAAGGAGGTGTCAAATTTTAAAGTAAAGTCAAACCAGAAAGCTAGAATTTGGTTTTTTAAGGGGGCTTAGTTCAGGCAGGAAAGAACTGTGAAGAAAAAGATACATTAATGCATGAAAGTTTCGTTACATTTGAAATAAAGTTCAGTCTATGATCTATTACCATGTTCTACAGTAACTGACTTTTGACTTCCTACTGTGATTGAAAACAAGTTTCCCAACATCAAGATTTCTATTAAAGCTGTGCTGAAATGTTACAGGAGAAAGTCTTTACCTTTTACAGGAAAGAAACCAAAAACGCTTGTCATCTCTGTGGCAGAGAACAAAGCACACTTTTCTAAGCTTGGCAGCTTGTTTCCTTTCTTACTTTGAGGTTTTATTTAGTTTATCAAGTTGTAAATCCAGCTTTCTTATGAACACTCAAAGAATCAGAATCAAATAAACAAGTACTTTTATCGTTTAAGTGAGTTGTGGTGTTCCTCTTTAGTTAAAAATGGTTTCTTTTGAATTATACATTTAAAAAATGGGGAATGTTGGTTGAGTACCAGCACTGCAGAAAAAAAGAAAGGTAAGATAAGAAATTTATTTTCTTTTTACAGTAAAAAAAAAACCTTAAGGGAATGCTTAAAACTTTTATTTTAAAATTTATAGAATTTTATGACACATATTTATATCATATTTATATGATACTTTACAAAGTATCATCTAAATAATAATTATAATATTTTTATAAATTACATTTTATATTGTTTAATTTGTATTTTTCCTTTTCAAAGAGGATGTTTTAAACATCTTCGTTTTTTTTTAATTTTTAACTTTTTGGGTCACACCTGGCAGTGCTCAGGGGTTACCCCTGGCGGTTCATGGGGCACTATATGGGATGCCAGTAATTGAACCCATGTTGGCCTTGTGCAAGGCAAGCGTCCTACCCTCTGTATCATCCGGCCCTCCATGGTTGTTATAAAAAATTATATGCCTGAAATTCAATTGTCAATAACTTTTTAAATCTCAGTCTTTACATTTTTTTAAAAAGGAAAAAGGATTCCTTTTTGAGCCACCTAGAATCATGCGTTAGTATCATTCCAGACACATAATTGGAGTGGCAGTGGAGATGCAGCCGAAATACTATAGAATGCTGTTCTGTGGAAGCTGCAGAACACAGAGAATCATAAAACATTCTATATTGTGAAACACTGCTTCAGGAGTAATTGTTCACAGCAGATACATGCTGTATCTTAGGAAAATGAGTAGTTACTGCACCCTTAGTTTGTGTTCCACACTGTACTAGGAACTTTAACAGGTTTAACGCTCATTATAAACTAATTGTACTCAGTAAACCTTAGTAACTAATTAGGTTTAGTGGGTAGGTTTGTCTCTTGGTGGTGCCAGAGCTGTTATGGCTAATGTGGATTTCCCCCATAGTGCCAAATTACCTTCCTAGGGGCCAGTGGGAAATTAGTGGAAGTCAGGTAAACCCGAATCATCCTCCTTCAGAAAGAGGCAGTTGTGACTAGTTTGGGTTCATTTGTTTATTTTTTTTTGAGCTTTAATGACATAAATGTGAATTTCAAGTATACAGCATATTGATTCAGTATCTTAATATGTTGTGAAATGGTCATCTCAAAAAGGCTACTTGAAATCCTGTTTCCTGTTGTTAGTTTTGTTTGTGGGGGGAGGTTGAGACATACCCTTCAGTGTTCAGGGAAAATGCCTGAGTTTGTGCTCCTGGTGGTGCCAGAGACTCAAACCAGGTTGGCTGCGTGAAGGCTGTGCCTTTACCCTTTAGCCTTATCCCTCTGGGCCCGTCTTTTTTTTATAAGGAAAAATGGATTTTAATTGAAGGCTTTTAGAGAGAGAGCGAGAGCACACATCTCAAGGGAGAGAGGGAGAGAGAGCACATCTCAAGAAGAGAGAGCACACATCTCAAGAGGAGAGAGAGAGAGAGAGAGAGAGAGAGAGAGAGAGAGAGAGAGAGAGAGAGAGAGAGCGCACATCTCGAGGAGAAATGCCCATGTGCTTGGCCACTTGGACACAAGCAGCACTTGGGCTTGTCTAACCCCATCTTTATTGTTGTTGTTTCAAAAGAAGAAAGAATCCATGAATAAAACACAAGATGAAGAAGGAAAACAAGTAGATGAAGAGAAAACCAAGCAGATTTATAAGAACTGGAAGGAAGATTCTGAGTGGCAGGCATCGTGTGAGTATCAGAGCTGTATTGCTTCAGCCATCTGAGACTTAAGTGATCAGTCTTCCAGTGGTTGTTGTTTCAAATAAATTATTATTTAAAGGCTTGCATGATACTGAATTAGCAGAATATTTCTAACTTTTTCTTGTATTATCAAAATCAGTGTATATCTATATGATAGAACAATATTTTATTATTAAAATATTTAAAATGTCTTAGAGGAATATTTAATGATGCTGGAATAAAGGAGTGATCAGAGGGCCGGAGTGATAGCACAGCGGGTAAGGCGTTTGCCTTGCAAGCAGCCGACCTGGGTTCGATCCTCGGCATCCCATATGGTCCCCCTAGCACCGCCAGGAGTAATTCCTGAGTGCAGAGCCAGGAGAAACCCCTGAGCATTGCTGGGTGTGACCCAAAAAAGCAAAAAAAAAAAAAAGAGTGATCAGAAATAGAACAGAAGATAAGGTGCTTGCCTTGAAAGCTGCTGACTCTGGTGTTACCCCCCACTCCTGCATTGCAGAGTGAGGCCCACTCACTCCCATTCTAAAAATAGTATGAAAAATACTGTTTCAGAATGTGCGTTAAAATTAAGGACAAAACTAGAAGATTTTTTAAAGATGTTAACATTAGATTTCTTAGAGGAGATTCAGTTTAAGTTTTTTTTTAAATATTGTTCTTTATTTTTCTAAATTTCCAATAGCAAACACCTCTTAACTTGGTAATCAGAAGACCATGGTAATAGCAGGCTGGATAGCCTAACCCTCCCAGAATTGTGGCCCAATGATAGCTCCTTTTGAGTCAACACCGTCATATTTAACAGTTCTCAGAAAGAAATCAGCGTGGTGGAGACATGGTGTTGCTAGAAGTGGTTTGAAGCAGTGGTAGGATTTCCATCTGATTCAAAGAACAATTCCGCAGCGTAGGAAATGTTTCAGGATGATGAGAATCCTAAATTAAGCCTCATTTAAAATACAACAACCATTATTAGAATAACAATTTTTGTGAAATGAAAATATTTGTAAGATCCAAACAGTTCTGTTGGGTGAAATCATAGTTTCTTGGAGTAACTTTGGCTTCTCTTTGAAGTCACTTATACATGATTTGATCAATAATGCCTAATATATGAATGCACTGAATTGAAGTAAGTCTTATGTCCTATATTAAAAAGATTTCTTTTAGAGAATGTATATTTTATGTAATTTTATATAAAATTTTATATATAAGAGAAATATATTTTCTTTTATAGAATGTTTCTGAAACTAAATGTTTCTAAAATGTTTAGAATGTTTCTAAAACTTTTTAATCCTCTATATTGCAAAGCACTATCGAAAGGCAGCCGTGTGTGCTTTCACGTTCTTTGATTGCCTATAGTAGAGATCACTTTGTTTTCTTTTGGTTGGGCAGTCGGATTAACATTTATTCAGCTCACGATGGCCTCTGAAATTTATCAGTGCTAAACCTTGCTGTTTCCAATCATTCAGACTACAATCACTGCATTCTTAAAGGCCAGATCTTGGCTCATACATTAAGATACACAATATTGTGAACCCAAGTGTGTGAGGGATTTGATGGCACCTCTTCTCATTCTCTGAACCTTCCTGCCAACTGGAATCCTTACCCAGACTTCCGCTTACCACTCACTGTTGTCAGCTGCAAGAGATTCTCCAGTGTGTGGATTTGCATTTCTGCTTTATCTCTTCTCTTCCTTCAGAAAGTCTCAAAACTTCCCTAGAGAAAGATTCTGCAGTGAATACTGCATACCCTAACTCTGAATAAATAATGGCATTAATAGGTGTTGCCAATTACAATCAGCAGAGGACAAATTTTGGAGAGCCCTCCCTATTGACTAAGTGCTGCTGTTGCTGCTCCTGCTCCTGCTCCTCCCCAGTCCTCCTCCTCCTCCTCCTCTTCATCCTCCTCCTCCTCCTCCTCCTCCTCCTCCTTCTCCACTGTGGCTTGCAATAAATACATTTAGGGGTTATCATTGTTTTCCTAGTGCGAAAATCTAAAGCAGCTGATGAAAAGAGACGATCCTTGGCGAAACAAGCACGGGAAGACTACAAGAGATTATCTCTAGCTGCCCAAAAAGGAAAAGGTGAGGGGACACAGAGCCCCCCAAGTGTTCCACAAAAACCTAAAAGACCCCCACTTCCACCCAAGCCTCAGTTTCTGAACCCAGCTGGATACCCTCAAAAACCTCTCAGGTAAGAAGCCATGCAGTTCACTTTAAGGGTAAGCACGGAAATGGGTTGATTCCTCAATATCCCCAGCTGGTAGAATTAATAGAGATAGTAGTAGCTTATGATAATTTGCCTTACTGTTTTTTTTTTACTTTACAGTGTATGAAAGAACAAGCATTTAGTAGAAACTGTACTTTTGAATTCTGTCCTTCCTTCTTTTTTCCTTCCTTCCTGCTTTCTTTCCTCCTCATTTCCCCTCTCTTCTGCCATTCCTCCTTCCCTTTTTCATTTCTCCCTATTTCCCCCTTTTCTTTGACTTTCTTCTTTATTTTGGTTCTACAGTTGTAAGATTACTGTTAGTTGCAATGATTACCACCAGTTCAATCCCTTCACCTTTATCATATGGCCCACACTCTTTCGCATCCAGCATGCTTAGATAATAATTCTGTTAAACTTATTTCAGAAATTCTACCACCTGATTTTCACATGTTAGATATCTCAGCATGAGATTAATTATATAATAGACTTTGTATTAGATGATTTTGCCAATCTGTGCTAATGTGTGATTTCTGAGCATGAACCGGGAGTAACCCCTGAGCATTGCCGGGTGTGACCCAAAAGGCAAAAAACAAACAAAAAAGCCCTTTTGGACTGAACTTATTATAATGAAGGCATAGAACAAAAAGAACATACTTGTTACTATACCAATACAGCACCTTAGCATGTTGCAAGTGTGGTTTCGGTGCCTGGCTGTGGTGCCTGGCTGTGTTGGCAGGTGGCAGACTGGAAACAGGCTTGTCTACACCCCCAGGGCTCTGCCCTGTGGGCCATGGATGGTTGATGGTCTGACATAGAAAAAAACTGGGCCCCCTGGGATGAACCCAGAGCCAGGACAGAGCCTAGCAAGCTACCTGTGGTGCTTTTGATATGCCAAAAACAGTAACAGTAGTGGGCCTCATTACCAACGAATACCAAGACATTATTGGCACCCGATCGAGCAAATTGATGGACAATGAGAAGACAAGTGACAAGTGACAAGATCTTCTAAACTGTGGTCTTCAGTAATTGAGGTGTATCTTGAACATATTTTCAACTTACAATAGTTTCAGTTTATAATAGATGTATTAAATTAGAACTCGAGGCAAGTTAACTAAGACCTGTGTTCCCAATAATTTGGTGAAGACACAACTGAGTCTAATATGATTCTGTGCTACTAGCCCATACCCACCCCATCCCATCCTCCTCCACGAAGGAAGATCAAACAACTAGGGTTTTAGTCACGCCCATAGCATTCTTAGTAATAAAAAGCATAATGGTAGGCACCTGCTCCTTCAGTTGAGCTATGTTTTCCTTTATCAGGATGAAAGGCTTGATAATAATTCTCATTCTAGGATGCATTGCCAAGCTCACACTGAGCATTTGGAAATGTTCTTTTTGAATAACTATTTTATTTGGTGATAATGATATCTTTGTCTCCTCTATTGTAGGAGAATTAGGCAGAAAATATTTTTTTGAAACTACTAAAGAAAACTATAAATGATGTCAGAGCAGAAGCCCCATATCTGTTATATTTATTGATTATAAAATTATTTTTATATTAATTTAGTTTTATATTATAATTATGTGGAAATGCAATATTTAAAATAAGCAAAAGGAGTAAGATTTTTTTAGAACTAGAACTGTCTAAAACCTTACTTTCTGAAATTAAAAATAAACATGTTTCTGTTTCTAGTATAGAGAAATGAAAAGTAAACAAAATCTACCTTTATTTGGAATCACTAGTTATCTTCAAGTTTTTCAAGTTTTTTTTTTTTTCTTAAAAGGCATCCTGACTCAGGAAACATGATGGTAGGACTCTTCCTCTACCACAATTATTTCTACTTACTCACCTGAAAGGTTTCATTTGGAGACTTGGGCACTGACACTAAATGACCATATTTAACAAAATGACAGTTTGGGAATGATGATTATTTTCTCATGGACACCTAAATAGAAAGATAATCATGCTGTGGGTGTTCCGTGGTGCTGTGGCCAGAACGGCCAGAAGGTGTCCCAGAATGGTGAGCACTTACACGTCACCACTCCCAGCCTCTACTTGCCTGTGAGCATTGGTCTATTCTCTAGGTCTTCAAAGGGTGGGAATTTAGCTCATAACATGCCCCCCCACTCATAGTAGTTTTAAGAACAGTGACATGACTAATAGCTCTACCTTGCTCTTTTTGCAACTTAAGACACAGCACTAGCATTAAGTGCTTCATGTGAGGCATCCAGATTGGGTGGTTTTAGGGCTGGGAATTAATGATGACTGAGGTCCCTTGAGAGCCAGCCCAGGAACAGACGGACAGGCTCTTTTAGTAATTTTGATGTTATTATCTCATCTCTAAAGACTTACCAGGGGAAGCCAACACTTAAGTTGGAAGCTATTGTGGGAATTTACAGTGTAATGTCATATGCGTGCAGTGTCTGCTCCTAATGAAAATAAAATATTAGTGCTATTTAAAACAAAATGTTATATATGTTAATTCATACCTTACATGTCTTCAAATACATCTGACATATAAATCACATATAACACATGGTCTCTGTGTTATTAGCAAAAGCACCACAAGTCATTAGTCATTTAATATGATTGGAACTGATTTCAGTTACTTATTCAAATTTATTCATTTTCTCATTAATCTCTGCTTAAAATTTGTGGACTATTGTATGGGACTTAAAATCTTAAAACTTTACTTCTTACTTTGAAGATGTATTTTGAAGCAGAACTAAAATTCTTTGGAGTAGAAAACAAGTCAAAGAAGTTTATCAGAAATTGAAGAAAGAAAATTGATTAATGAAAATATTAGGGAAAAAGATTTTTGTTGTATTTCTTTTCATTTTGCAGTAGTCCCAGGAACAATGGTTCTCCTAGGCAAATAGTTCTGGGAGTCTTTTAACGTTTATTTCCTCAAATGTTAATTGGAAACTGATAAAGCTTCTAATTAATATAAAAATTAATTAAAGTCTATGTGTTAACTGCAGTTATAATATACATGACAAGCCCTATAGCACAGTGATAAATTTGTGTCCTTTCTGTTTTCAGTTTGAGATGTTGCTTTATGGCAGAATGTAGTCATCCAGTCTCCCATTATTTCAGCCCCTGGGATATGTTCCCACTATATATGGATAGATACAGATATATAATTATTCTTCTATATGTGTACACATGTATAATATTTTTGAAAGTACTAATCTCAAACTAGTTAAATCTGACTTGAAATCCTGTCTTTATATAATAGAAATCAGGGTGTGACAAGGACGTCATCCAGCTCTGCTCAGGAGATCATCCGTTGGTTTAAAGAGGAGCAGTTACCCCTGCATGCTGGCTATGAGAAAACCTCAGCAACCATTGCTCCCTGGTTCCATGGTAAGTGCAGAGGCTCCTCCATGGAATTCTGTTTAACGGGATGATCATGCCAGTCCACAGGAACGTATATATAAAAAAAGAATTAAGTGTGGCCCAGGATGAGTCTTAGAAATCATTTTTAAAAATTATTTTCTAAAGGTCTGCAAGTAAGCTGCATTCTCATAACAGGTTTGGGAAGCACTCGCATTCACATCACCATAAATAAAACACCTCGGGATGGAGGGAAGCAGCACCTCCTGTGCACACACACTACTGGTGTCTATCTTTAAGGCACTTGTGATATCTATGGAATGGCAGTGCCTACTCCCCTCCACCACAGGGGAGCATTAGCCAGCGCCATCATGTGTGGTGGGCAGAGAAGCAAGTGTTTCTCAATCGAAGGTAAAACTGAGAACCTTTGTTTAGTAGTCAAAGAGGTAACTATCACATGGTCTTCAACAGACCATCTTTTCGCTGCATAAATAAATTTATCTGATTCTCATTTTTCTCATCTGTGTAATAACCTGAATTTTGTGATCTTTAGCATAAGTTTGGTAGCTTTCATCCTTGTTTCTAGTACATAATTAAAGCTACACGTTAGGATCATTGATATCCCAACAGATTTGTTTTCGTTTTGGTTTATTGGTATTTGGAGGATATTTTTGACTGTGTGCTTGGCATATGCTCCTGGAAGTGCTTAGGGACCATGTGGAGCTGGGGATCCAACATGGGCCTCCAGAATGCAGAGCAAACTTCTTGGCTCTTGGAGACCTGACCTGCGTTTCTTGTTTTGACCCTAGAACTTGATTAATTCTTGTCTGCCCCACCGACTCATACTTCACTGACCTCTCAGTTTTTTGGTCAAGAGAAAGAAAGTGGTGTCTAGTCTTACTTGGCTTCCATGGGATTGTGCTTGAAGCAGATTCATTAGCTCCATATTAAAAAATGCTTTAAACAATAATAAAATTCCCTAACTGGATCGAGGTATCTTGGTTTGAATTGACTTTTTCCTTATAAGTAGTTTTATCTCACACAAATATATCCATACAGATTAACTTCCAATATGGTAAACTTCTGAGAACAAAATTATTTATGATAGGTTTTCTATTAAGGAATGATTTTGTAGTTAGAATATTGGAACAGAGATGTTGGGTTTTCCTTGAAAATATGTGTTTTTTAATGATTAAAATTCTGATAGTTATTGTAGGACCAGTTCAAAAGTCTTCTCCCGTCTATCTTCTCTGAAGATGTTTGGAAAGAGTGACAGCTGTATCCAAAGATTAATGGAAAGAGCATTGACCAGTCATATATTCAGTATAGCTTGCTTCACTGACTATTGATTTTATATTGCCTTTTTATTTCATTTTTAAGATTAGCTCTGAAGGGGCCAGAGAGATAGTACAGCACATAAGGCTCTTCTCTTGCATTTGCTGATCTGCATTCAGTTCCTGAGGCCCCATATGGTCCCCCAGCTGGTCAGGAGTGATCCCTGAGCACAGAGCCAGGATAGCCCTTAGCACCACTGAGTGAAACCCAAAATAAACAAACAAAAGATTAGCACAGTTGAAGTCACTTATAGTGTAGTTTCCATGTTATTGAACAGAATATGCTATCATCTTTGATTATAAGTGTAGTATTTTTATTTAATATTAGGGAGTGAGAACTTGAAAATGTTGATAGAATTTTTTAAACATTCAGTACTCTAACAGTTCTATTTGAAACAACTGCAAAAAGCGATGAAAACTAATTTTAACTAAAAAATCCAAATGGAACTTTGGTTCAAAATTAACAATGAAAATTAATTGTTATACAAATATTTATCATAGTAATAAGTACAGTAATATAATAATATAATGATTTAATAAATAAATATGAAGAATGTATATTGAAAAGTAATTAGTATGTTATTACTTCAGTTTTAGTAAAAAAATTTTATATTTATAGACTATAAGATAGATTGCATCTTATTTTTTTTTTAATTTGAATTGTCCTGATTTGAAATATTGGCTAGAAGCTCCATTTTGTCTAATGTATTTTGTGGTGTCATAATTTATAATGGTGTTTTTTTTTTCTTTTTAAAGTTGCTTTTTATTATTTCTTGTTTGGGGACCACATCTGGTGGTGCTCAGGGGATACTCCGGGCTCCAATCATGGAGGGTCATCGCCCGCGGTGTCCAGGGACTGACTGCAGGGTGCTGGGGTGTGGACCTGGGCTCTGACTCTCTCCTTGCGCCCAGGCTGGGTCTTGTAGTTTCTTTTTGTTTTTAATTAAACTTTATTTAAGTACCATGATTTATAGGGCACAAAGTTTTATGCAACACAGTTGTTATAAACTTTTATCATTCAACCCCAATCCCACCACCGCTGTGCTCCCACCCCACCAAAGACCCTCATTACCCACCCACCCTCCATCCCTATGCTTGCTCCCTTAGCCGGCATTGATTATATTGACTACTACAGTACATATATGGTAATGGTATTGTGTGAATTTGGCCCATCTGTATTTTTTGCATTCATTTACTGAATTTATTGAATTTCTACTACTGAACCCCAAACCCACCAGCTCTGCAACTATTACTGCCACTTATTTCCAAATTTTGCAACCACCATTTGAGCCTGTTCCAAGCATGTCACTTGTCATTTGTCTTCCCATTGTTCATCAGTTTGCTCCTGTGGGTGCCAGTAATGGCTCCATTCATTGGGAACGAAGGAGGTCCATTATTGTTACTGTTTTTAGCATATCAAATACACCACGGGTAGCTTGCCAGGCTCTGCGTGGCTCTGGGTTCATCTCAGGGGGCCCAGTCTTTTCTATGTCAGACCATCAACTCTCCAGGGCCCACGGGGCAGAGCCTCGGGTGTAGACAAGTCTGTCTCCTGTCTGCCACCTGCCGGCGCAGCCGGGCAACGCAGTCACACCTGCAACACCTCGAGGGGCAGGGTCCCAAGCATAATCTGTTTTATATTGGATGTTGTATCTGATTTGGTAAATATAGTTAAGAACTATATTCTTACAGGAAAGTTAATGAAGATTATTAAACCTCACAGCAGACCCCATTGGGCTATTTGAGTCCACTGCATAACATATTTTGTTATGTTCTTACAGGATAGACATTGTGACTACACATTTGTGATTGGGTGCCCTATACTTAAATCTATTAAATATGGTGTGTTACATGGCACATCAGTACATCAGATTTTGAGATCTCATGCGGCTGCTCTGCGACCGCATGCTGTGGATGACCAGAAGCATCTCTGCTGTTTATGAGCATTTGGGGTCAGGATTGCAATGGCCAGAAGCAGTTCATGGGTGTGACCACTAGGAATTCTGGGGGGGGGGGGTTTGGGGAGGTCATCCCCAGCTCCAAGAAAGAATGGAGGGTTGAGTTTCATGCATACATCGTCCCAATACCACCACATCTACCACCAGAGTGCATAATTTCCTCCACCAGTGTCTCAAATGCCCATCCACACCCTCATGCAGGAAAGCTCAGTTCTGAAGACCAACTCTCAGTTCTCTTGCCTTTGCCAACTGTTGCCCTCTTTACTATGTATCTTTATTTTATTTATTTTATACTTCACAAATACTGTCTCTAAGGGCATTTTTTAATTTATAAAATTCTTATTTTTATTCCAAGTGTTTACATTTTCCTGTTTCTGTTTGTGATTAATTTTTATTTCAAAACACCATAGTCTGAATTGTATGAGAGAATAGTTGATATGATTTGTATCTTCTTGATCTTATGGAGATAGGTTTGTAGTAGACATATATAGAGTCCAAATGTTGAGTACACATTCTTCTCATTTTATATGTGACATTCTCCAAAATAGAACACACAATTGGCAGTAAAATGAAACAAAAACAAAACATACTTCCCACCCTGTTTTTTTTTTCAAAGTTGCACCATACCACATGGTGTTAATGGAGTAAGGGAGATTTGCAAGGCATCATTTGACAGTGCTCTGAAATCTATACAATACAAGGAATGAAACCTGTAATCTTTTTTCTTGGTGACATTTTACTGATCCTTTCAAAGAACTTTCTTGCTTTCACTGATTTTTGTATCTTTTTTATTATATTTCATTTTTATATGCTTATATTTCTTTCTTCGTTCTGCTTTCCCTGGATTATTTTGTTCATTTTTGCCTAGTTTCTTTAGGTATGAAGTTATTTATTGGAGACTTTGTATTTTTAATGAGGTGGGCCTGGTTTTTGTTACCGCACTACTAGATAGATTGCCCCTTTGGTTTTCATTGTTCTACAAGTGAATTTTCACAAGTATTTTGTTTATCATCCACCTTTTGAGGTTTTCCCCATATTCTCTTTGTGGTTAATTTCTAGTTTTATACCCGTTTGATTAAAAAGACACTTGGTATAGTTTTATCTTTATATATTTACTTCTTTTATGTACCAACATATAGTTTATCCTAAAGAATGTTATATGTGATCTTGAGAAGAATGTGTATTCATTTGCTTGGGGATGTACATTTTTGGGTATATCTTGTAAGATCATATCTTTGATTATTTTATTTGATGTGATCATTGCATTGATCTATACATTGATATAAATGGTATATTGAGATCCCCTACAATAATATACATATACATGGAGCATAAAATGTATGAAACAATTACTAATATGCCTAAAGATATACATTGATAGAAACACAATAATAGGATATTTTAACACTCTGTCACTGCAGGATAAATCATTGAGGTAAAAACTCAACAAGGTAACACTGGCCTTAAAGGAAGATATGGGAACTATGGACCTAGAAGAAACATATGATTTCTTTTGGTCCCCAAAAGTTGAGTACACATTCTTCTCTAGTGCATATGGAACATTATTCAGGATAAGTCATATCCTGGGTCACAAAACTTACCTTAATAAAATCAAGAATATAGAAATAGGATTAGCTTATCAACTTTGAAAAGGGAAATTAGTCACCAACAGAAACTGGGGAAACAATCTTCAAACACTTGGAAATTAAACAGTTTACAACTGAATAATCAGTGAGTCAAACAAAAGATAAAAGTAGAAATCGAAAGATTCCTAGAAACAACAGAGAAAGAAGATATGAGTTACTAGAACATTTGGGACACTGCAAAAGTGGTCCTAAGATGACATTTCATCAGGAAACAAGAAAGGACCCAAATAAATAAGCTAACTACACAGTTTAAGTATTGGAAAATGGCCAATGATGGGAACCCAGAGTAAAGAAAAGGAAAAAAAAAATAAAACTTAGCAGAACTCAGTGAAACTTAAACTAAGAAAATTAGTGATCGGGGCTGGAGTGATAGCCCAGCGGTAGGGCGCTTGCCTTGCATGTGGCTGGCCCATGCTGGCATGGGTTCGATCCCCGGCATCCCATATAGTCCCCTGAGCACTGCCAGGAGTAATTCCTGAGTGCAGAGCCAGGAGAAACCCCTGAGCATCGCGGGTGTGACCCAAAAAGCAAAACAAATATAATAATTAGTGATTACTCCTTCAATTTGTCTATTAGATTGTCTGCTCCGCCCCACCCCCACAGGTAGTTTATAGAAGGGTGTATAAATGTAAGAATTTATCTGTTTCAATTTAGCTGTTTCTTCTAGATTGTCTAATTTCATGGCATTAGATGGTCAATCTCTTATTATCCTTTAAGTTTTGTATTTATTGCATTCCTTTTAAATTTCCTCTATAATTTCACATTTATAAATATTTGTCTATTTTTCTCCTTTGTGAATTTTATTAGTAGTTTGTCCAGATTTTGTTCGATTGATCTTCTTGCTTTTAAGTCTCTATTTCCTTTGTTTTCACCCTGATTTTTATAAATTAGTTTCTCATACCGACTTGAATTTTGCTTGTCTTTGTCTAGTTCCTTTAGGTCTCATGAAGGAGACCTACTTGGGTCTTTTTAAAACTCCGTCTTGCCACCCTTCTGTGCCTTTTGACTGATGAGTTTATAATCTATTTATGGTTATTATTCACTTTACCACTTCCAATTTACCTTTTTGTTTTTTGTTGTTCAATACGTTCATTTGTTTTTTTTTTCTTTGTGTTTCTGCTTACATGGTCAAATAATTAAGGAACTAGCTTAGATAATAGCAACAGTTTGGTGAGCCCAGAATCTGCCAGGTAGGTCATCAGGCTTTGGTTTTAAAAAAAAAGAAAGAAAAGACAGTTCAATTGTGAAAGCCATCTTCTATGGAATTATTTCTTGTCCAGGGAAGGTCATTTTTGTTCTCTTAATACCTTCTAATTACTGAATGAAGCATATCCACATTATTGAAAATGTTTCTCCTACTTTCATTTTAAAAATATGATTTTATGGTTATGATATATTTTCACAAAAAATAAGGAGGTAATATAGCTAAAAGCTATAGGTAACAAATAGCTATAGGTAACAAATGTTTTATCTACAACAAATATTAAAAGCCATATTGACTTCATATTATTTTTCTTGAGAAATAAAATGACAAAAATTATTTTTAATTTTCTTCTTTGGCGGTGGGAAGGTAACACCCATTGGTGCTCAGGACTTACTCCTGATTCTGCACTCAGATTTCACTTCTGGTGCGCTTGGGGAAACCATATAGAGTGTCAGGAATCGAACCCAGGTCTCCCACATACAAGGCAAGGTACCTACCCTCTGTACTATTGCTCTGCCCCTTAATTTTTCTTTTGAACCTAACTTCTTATCCACTTTCCTAGGAATTAATACCACTTTTCTAAAAACTTTCCTCTTTTTTTTGTTTGCGTGTATGTAGTTTTATTAAAACATAAAATATTGTGTTAAACATTTACGGCCTTAGGCTGTATATATTCGTTTTTCTGAAGGTTGTGTTTCTCCCTTTTTTCCTGTTTTGGGGGTCACACCTGACTGTGTTCAGGGTTTAGTACTAACGCAGTGCTCAGAGGACAGTCTGTCAGGCTCAGGTGGTGCCAGAAGTCAAACCTGGGTTTGCCACATGCAAGGCAAAAACCATACCTGCTGTGCTATTACTTCATCCCTGAAGCTTGTGTTTTCTCTCAACATTGCTATAGGGATTTTTAATTGCTTACAGATTTCTCTATTTCTCCAGTGTGCAATGTTTTATAACATATTTATGATGTTTATAATGTCAACTATAAAACATTTACTTTACATAATTATATGACTTATTATACATGCATATATTTCCTTATGTTTGATATAAATTTTTCCTATGATATAAAATTATGCAATAAATATCACTGAACATTTTTATTGTACATATTCATAATTTCTCCATGGATGGGAGGACTAGGAGTGGAATTTCTTGGAGATATGGTGCTTGTTTATGCAATGTTACCAGATGTCCTCCAGCGTGAAAAACCACCTTTACTTTCTATTACATAATTGCCATGCTTGGTATTGCCCAATGTTTATTTTTCATTAATCTTATCAGTTCACAGTGATAAGATTAATGAAAAATAATCATTTACCTTATGTTAAAATACACTGATTTGAAGTTGAGAGCAGCTGAGTTCTGTTTCCTCACTAGGAAAGTATCATCTATTAACACTGTACACATATTTTAACAATTCTTCCAGTGCTATAAGGATATTTTTATATTGGTTTTTAGGATTTTTTATATTTTGAATGTTAATCTTTTGTAAATTGTTTGGTTTGACAGATATCTTTCTCAAATCTGTCATTTGCCTTTTAACTTTGGAGCACATTTTGAGGTATAAAAATTATTCATTTCAGGTTAGCTGTTTTTTATCAATGGTTTGTTTTTAAATAATACACAATCTACCTGTATTATATTTTGTATATGATATGTGGTTTAGAGACCTAACATATTCTTTTCTCATAAGAATGATCAGTTGTCCCTGCATAATTTATTTAATAATCCTTCTTTTCCACACTCATTTATGTATAAAGTTGGTGATAAGTGTCAGAAAAATTATTTTAGTTAAGTTTAATGTCCTTCTGTCTAAAGTAGAAGGACATTACAGACAGAAGGACATTACTTAATCTCTCCTGGTTAGGAGTCTCCAAAGTATGTAAACATATTATCCATTATAGTCACTAAGATGCTTTTATGCTATCTAAAGAAAGGCCAAATTAATGAAGTTTGAAGATATGTCCAACATACCATCAAACGCTTTTTTTCCGTAGACCAGATAGACAGTACAGTAGAGTGCTTTCCCTGCATGAGACAGATGCTGCTTCAATCTCTGACTCTCTATGTGGTTCCTCCAAACCCGCCAGGAGTGATCCCTGAACTCAGAACCAGGAGCAAACCAGGAGTAAACCAAGATTAAGAACCACTGGATGTAGCCTCCAAACTAAAACTAAGTAAAGATCTGTCTATCAACATTTCTCATTCTTATTAAATATAAAGTAAATGTGACTGATCTTGGAAAGTGGGAAGGACTAGGCATTGGGAGGTGGGAAAAAGAAATTAAAATATAAACAAATTTATTATTCAGAAAATGCTAATTATTTTTCTTACAGAATTAATATATTTCCTTTATTGCATCAGTAATTGATTATTAATATAGCTAATCTTTCCTTACTCAATTATGGGCATATACTGTTGATAAATTTTTGTTATTGTTTTAATTTTTTTAAATTTTTTAAATTTTATTATACCACCATGAGATATACAATTACTGTTGATAAAATATTTTTATACTGATTTGTTTCATGAGAATGTTTTGCTGTCACAGCGTATAATTTAGCCTTCCCCCAGAGGCAGAGTGTTCACACTTTATAATTTAAACAACCTGTGAACGAATCCTTTTAACATCTGTGAGATTATTATTTAGTTCATAGTGCAGCATTTTTGATTATTTTCCTTTTTAACATTTATTCCTTTAATTTTTCATTTTCCATCAGTGAGTAAAGCATATCCATGTCTGTGGGAAGCAGTTACCCTAGGAACATTAGCTCTTCAGACAACTAATTGCCCAATGGAGTCTGTGTCCCTTTCCCCCTCCCTGTGTTCCTTCAGGACTGTGGTGTATGGCTTGGCAGACTCCTCCCTATGTTTCTCTGAGGCACAAATCTTAAAGATCCTTGGAATCTAGCCCTTAAGAGATCATTCGCATTTTTTTTTTTTTGCTTTTTTTGGAGGCGAAGAGGGGTAGGTCACACCCGGCAACACTCACGGGTTACAATACATACATTGAGGGGTTATCATGCTACAATGCATAAAAGAAGAGAGAGAGAGAGAGAGAGAGAGAGAGAGAGAGAGAGAGAGAGAGAGAGAGAGAGAGAGAGAGAGAGAGAGAGTCGTGCGCTGGTGGAGGGATCAGTGCTGGAACACTGTATGACTGAAACCCGGTCTATCACATGGTGCAATAATAATTTAAAAAAAAATAATGTCTGTTCTTCAGTGATTTTACTGAAGGGTAGATATGTCTTAATCATTGAGCTATCAAAATTATGCCTACCAGTCACAATAAGATGGCCCATTTCTATTTTCACTAAACACAAATTACTTATTTGTATATCTGTTTCTTGGTGATAACCATCCTATCTTTGACAGGTACAAGCAGAAGGGCTCTAATAAGAAGACCATTCCCCCACCACATATTTGAGTATGAAGGCCTTCTTGCACCTGGGGACCATACTTCCTGCTACAGATTCCCAGGATTCTGGGCTTGTAATGTTTCATTATTTTATTGCAGGGTCCTGTAGGGATCTCAGAGAGCTGAGGAAAAGGAGAGTGCCTCTACTTTGGAGGGTTCTACTTCATTTTTTTTATAAAAGAAAAGAGGAATCCTGCTGTTTAGAGAAGTGTTTAAAACCCATTGAATTTTGTCTCAACTTTTGTTGTTTTGAGCCACACACAGCATTTCGCAGTACTACTCCTGGTGCAGTATTTGGGAGTTACTCACAGTGGAGCTCAGGGGACCATGCAATGCTAGAGATTAAACCCAGAGCCCCAGTATGCAAAACATATGCTATAGTGTTTTGCACTACCTCCCAATTCCAGAATTTCTTGTTTTGTTTGGGATCCTCAAAAAATCAGTGGTCAGGTGGCCTAGGGACCATTTCCAGCCATACACAGGCTATCAAACCAGGTGGTGTAATGCAGGGCCTGGGGATATAGAGCTTCTCAGGCTCTAAGGTGCAGAAAACCCACACCAGACTCTGACAGTGTTCAAGGGTCTTAGAACTTTATTTCATCATCACTTATATTCTCTACTAAATTTCTACTGCTATATGCAGAAGATGTTGGACACAATTTTCCTATGCCAGGATATACAGATGGTAGTGCACAGTATTTAAAGCACCTCTCTGGATCAAAATTCTCAGTGTTTTAGCTACCCAACTATGTGACTTTAGGCAAGTCACACAGCTGCTGTATTTCTGTCTCTCATCTGTGTGATACAGATAATGGTATTATCCTAGGCAATTTGAAAAGTTTAATGAATAAAGTGTTAGAAATGTGTGTGGCACCTCATAAGCCCTAGTTAATTTATGTTATCCATTAAGGTAATGAAATGAGAAAATATTAGGTCATTTTAATCCAGAAATTATTAAACATTATGATTCATTTCTTAAGAGTTCTGACCATTTTTTGTCATCTGTAATGTGTCCAAGGTCTCCAAGGAGGGTAGACTAGTGAGCCTTCTCAAAGAGGACTTGAGGTGCATCCAGAGTAGTTCAGAAATTGCTTCTTTAAATGCTGAGAGGTAAAGAATGCTTAGAGTGTGGGAATTCCCAGAGAGAAATAAAGGCTCTCAATGGACAGCATATCATTCAAGTCTGGGAGAGTTGCTACTTGGAGATAAAGTTCTTCCCTTCATTTACCTCCTCCAGGAAGACTGCAGAGTGGAATTTTGGGTCTACTTAATTCTTTAGAAATGTAATCCTTTAGAAATGCTTAGTTCCATCCTGCATTTTATCTCTGGCTGCCTAAGAGGCACAAGCCTAGGGACAGATTGCAGAAGAAAATGTGAGAATTCCCGAAGATCCTCACATGGGGAAGCAGGAAGTGCCCTGCAGGGAGCCTTCCCCATCTGGGCAGCCAGGTCCTAGGCTAAGGCAGATTTAGAGATCATTGTTGCATCATCCCCATCATCAGACCACTGCACTTAACACTCAATAAATGTGTGTGTTCTTTACCTTTTATGTGGCTTAGGTGAGAAAAGAATACCTCTCTGTGAAATAAATGCCCATATTTTATATTTAGCCAATTTCAGAAATATCTCATAAGATGAGAAACTTGGAATTATCCTGAAACAATGGGCATATATCTCTCAAGCTCAGCTGACCCATTCATAAAATGGAGGTGTTATGATATCAGCTCTGCTTATTTTATTTTTTTATTTAATTTAAACACCAAGGTTTACAAAGTTGTTCATAATACAGTTCTATGATTATTTAATGTTTCAACACCAATTCCACCACCTGAGTGACCTTCCCTCCACCTTTGTTTTCTTTTCTTTTGGTTACACCCAGCAATGCTAAGGGGGTTACTCCTGGCTCTGCACTCATGCATTCAGAAATTACTGCTGACAGTGCTCAGGGACCATATGGGATGCCGGGATCGAATCTGGGTTGACCGCATACAAGGCGAACACCCTCTCCACTGTGCTATCACCCGGCCCTTCCCTCCACCTTTGAACCCGCTTTCCCCAACAGTGCTCCAATATGGCCCCGTTAGCATGCACACAATAATGTGTTATATATTGCTGTTACAACGAAATGTCTAAAGAAATTATCAAAGATTCTTTAGTAAAAGAAAATTTATAAAAAATTTTATCTACCCATGGGATTGTTAAGTGTTTGAGGATTTAATAAGCCATTTGTCACTAGTTGAGCCTTCTATATTGTTTTTTGTTTGTTGAGTGTATTTGATGTCTATGTTACTTTCTCATCTGTTTTGGTGTGCTCCTACTGGGATTCCAGTACTACAGAACTTGGAGGAGGTATGTGGTAACATATGAGACCAAGCAGAAACTTCAGTATGTGAAACTGGAATGATCCTGCAGAGATTCCTAGTGAAACCGTGCAGTTAGGCTGTTGTAGCAGTTAGCGGTGGGGTATGGGTGTTGTTGCCTGATCTTTGGAGGGCAGAGACTTAACCCCACCCTCCTGAGGGCTCCCCAGAGTTTTAGCTGATGGCAGGGTGACAGAGGTATGTATGAATTTCAGCTGCTTGTCTTGTATCTCTGTGGAGATTTGGTTTGTGAACCTGAAGAGAAGGGCCGGTGGTTAGGTTGACATTCAGGCTATCAGAGGTTGACGAGCTGTTTATTCAAGTTCTTGCTGTTCAAGGACTGAGTGAAACCCCAATGAACTTTGCACCATGTGATGTTGCAGTGTGAGCGCCCTGGGAGGAGTTCTGATTGAACTGTGATAGCTTATGCTCCAGTGTCAGACTGCCCAGGTTCAGCCTGCTCTTCTGGACTCAGTAACCTGATAATCTCCATGAGGCACATTTTATCATGATATTTGAAGAGAGTTAACAGCTGCTCTTTGTCAGGTTGCTGTGATGATTCATTGATAAAATGTTAGGCTGTGTAAAGAACTTTGAGTGCTGTTTTTGAATGACTTGTTCATTTGATGACTACTTTAAAGATTTTATTTATTTATTTATTTTGGGGTTGCTCCTCAGCAATGCCCGGATGAGTATGAGAACCACTCTTTGAAATACTCAGTCAACTGTGTTTAATGGTTCAATACCTAGGCCTGTGATGTTGCACTACTTCGGACCAGCAATGCTGGGAACTGCAAGAGCCACTCTGGCATTGCTTAGGGACCTCCAAAGCAATACCCAGTGGCTCATGAAAGGTCATGTGACCCTGTGTATACCTGGGGTCTCATATATGAAAGATATGAAATAAAGGTTTTTTTTTGGAATCTAACACTAAGGAATCTAACACTAAGGATCAGTACACATTAACCCCATACTATGTCCCAGATAAAATATAAAATATAATATATTTTATATAAAATATAAAGTTTTTTACTTTTACCTACTGGGATTGCTTGCTGCTGCTTCTTCTTTTTTTCTTTTTCTTTTTAAATGAATCACCATGAGACAGAGCATTACAAAGCTGTTTATAACTGGGTTTCAGTTGGGTTTCAGTCATACAATATTCCAACACCCATTCCTCCACCAATGCACATTTCCCAGCACCATGTCCCCAGGTTTCCTCCACTACCATACCTGCCCTCCACATCCTACCTCTAAATAGAGCTGGGGTTCTCTATCCCCAGCTCTAAATTATATCTCACTTGGTTGATCCTAAATTGGACTTGAGTTTCAAAGACACCTCTTGAATGGGGCATGTGGGCCAAAAAAGGCGGGACAAGGGTTGGCTGGTTGGTTTTGGCTGGCCTAGAACTGATGATCTTTTCAATCCATCCTTTACTATTTAGAAAAAGGAGAATAACATGGTTTTACTTGATTTTTAAAGAGGTGAAGGCGACACCTGGCATTATTTAGAACCTACTCCGGCCCTGCACTCAGGGATCAATCCTGGATAGACTCAGGGGAACCATTTGGGGTGCCAAGGATTGAACCTATGCCCAGCTGCATACAGTGCATGGAACCTATCTATGATACAATTTCTCCTGCTCCTGAAAAAAAATAGTTTTATAATTAAGATGAATGTCAAATAACATTTTTTACTAAAGAGGTAGGGTTATGCTGGGACACAGTATGGGGTTAATGTGTGATGACCCTTAGTGTTAGATTCCTGGCACCACACTGACCCTAAAAATCACCAGGACTGGCCTTTAAGGCCATGCTCTACCAGCAGGGCCCTGATGGTCCCCCCAGCACCACAATGTCCGAACAGCACTGCTTCCTCTGACCCTAGCACTAAACTGCCAACCCAACTGCTCCCCCTAAAAACAATCTAGGGTTATTGGTGCATTTTTTCACCACAAGGCTTCTGTGATTTTTCTTTTTCCTAAAAATTAATGAGCATCAATAGGGAACTAATTTGGGAACAGGAAAAGACAAAAATCTACTATTTGCTAAAATTAAAACTCTCTAGGAGAATGCTGCTTTTAACCTCAAATAGGGCTCACTGTCTTTCTCATTTTCCAAGATGTGTTTGTACATTCTCTGCATTTTTATAATATTATCACTTTGTCTGAATTGCAATAGAAATATGAAGAGGATGTTATAACATGAATTATACCTGATGAGTTTGGACTAATGGATGAATTCATGAGTTCTCTTTCTTTCTCTCTTTCTCTCTCATAATAAACACATGTACTCTCTCACAGTCCCTCATCCCATATGTCTTTCTCACTCTGCAAAGTCTATAAGTCTATATTATAAATATATGTATGCAGATATATGAAGTTATTCTTTTGAATAATATGAAGGCATAAATAATACTTTTATATATACAAGATAAATGGTTGTTCACATATATATCCCTTTGTTAATTTAAAAATTAAGTTCCCAAACCTTTAAACAAATAGTGCCCATCCAAGTTGTACTGGAGGCTACTGCTGTCACACTATTATTTCAACACCCCCTAGGGGGATTGTATTACCCACTTTGGGAAACATTGATTTAAATGTGAGTGACGCAGCAGGGATAGTATAGAGGTATGTACTTGCCTTGTGCACCACTGATCCTGTTTTGATCCTTTGCACAACTGGACCCCTGATTACTGCCAGGGCTTATCCTGAACACAGAGGAACAGCCCATGAGCTCCACCAACTGTGAGTCAATTCCCCCATAAATAAATAAGTGCTAATAAAGGAATATTTAGAAGTAGCTATACCTATACCAGAGACACTTTGTATACCCTGGTTTTCTGTGACTAACCCATTAACACCTATACTAAGGTTTCTCGTTTTCAGTTCTATAAACATTTCAGGTTGGCTTAGTCTTTGTTGTGGGATTCTCCTATACTCTTAGGATGGCCATCAGCATCCCTGGACTCTACATACCTATACCCATACAATAACAAACAAAATTACTTATCAGATATTTATAGACATTGCTCTAGCTGAGAATCACTGTTCTAGAAGGTCATTATCCATTCTTAGGTCATGGGAAACTGAGGTGGGTAAAGAAGACATCTAAAGTCACTTTCCTGACTACTCCCAGTATGGCTGCCAAGGGTCTCACAAAACGCAGGGCCATCTAACCTCTGTATTCTTATAGTGGGTATCTAAGAATCCATGGATTCTTCTAAAGGTTAAATATTTACTCTTTCATTTGTACTACTATTTATGTAAGCTATCCTTGCCCTATTTCCAAATGCCACTTAAATAATCTTTATTGTACCTCTCCAAAGACCAAAATGAACTTATAGATGTCCTTGTTTTTCACTCAAGTTTATGCACATAGATATACTTAATGGGGGGCACATAGATATACTTAATGGGGGGGAAGAGGGTAGGGAATTAGAATTTTGGAAATTATTTTCTGAAATGCCTGCTTACTTTCTCACAGGAATTATCACACTAAAAAGAGCAAATGATCTTCTAAGCACATGTGTGCCGGGCAGTTTCCTAATCCGTGTCAGTGAGAGGATCAAAGGCTATGCCCTGTCCTATCTGTCTGACGAAGGCTGTAAACACTTCCTCATCGATGCCTCCACAGACTCCTACAGCTTCCTGGGCGTCGACCAACTACAGCATAACACCCTGGCAGACTTGGTGGAGTACCACAAGGTGAACCATATGTAGACTTAATTTGCTCTGTGAATTGTCGTGCAATAGCTCTAATAATGAAAAGCAATTACTAGGGGAACAAAAAGATCGAGGCAAGAAATAGGGACAATTAGATATGATAATTTCTTTGACATTCAACATCCTTAATTGCATTTCCTTTATCATTGAAGTTCCTTTTTAAACACTTAGACTCCTGTGGAGCAGAGAATACAGAAGTCTAAATAGTCTGTACACATATATGAAAGGATACTCTTAAGTTGTAATTCCAGTTTCAGAGGGAGAAAGAGAACATGGAAATTTGTGGATGAGAACAGTATTTTTCAAGGATGTTATAAACCATTAAAGCTTCATGTAATCACGGGCAGCTGGAAGCTGTACCGCTCATGAGGAAAGGAAAGACAAAGGGGCATGGCATTATTATTTAAGCTCTCTCAACATCCTACCACCCAGACTGACCTGTGCCTTCTATTTTGTAGGTGGAACCAATCACCTCGCTGGGGAAAGAGCTCCTTCTGTACCCCTGTGGTCAGCAGTCCCAGTTGCCTGACTACCTGGAACTTTTTGAGTGATAGTCCCGTTGTGTCATTCTACACTTCGGCTTCCTCTCAACAAACACTATGGAAATGGACATTTGTATGTCACGCCAAAAAGTCACCCTTCAGAAGGCCAATACTTGAGAAAATATCCTTAAAAAACATTGGCAGTCTTTCTGTACAAATGCTCGAGTTTAGTGCTAAGAGAAAATAACTTGTTTATCTCTTTGTACTGCAAAAGAGGATTCCTGATTTCAACAACTACCTTAAGACATCTGTAGGACAAAATGAACAAAGAAGAAATTTCCATTGTGAATTCAGGTGAACTTGAAAACCAAGTAGCTCTTGTGAACTATTTCATGATAGTTACATTCCTGCTTTGTATCAATTTGAAAGGCCTCAAAGTTACGTTTATATGAAGTTCTGTATTGACTATGGAAAGTTGCAGGGGAAAAAGCTGGGATGAGCCTCCAGACGTACTTCACTTACCATGTTTACTGGAACCAGATGCAAGAGAAGCACAGAAGTTGCAACTGCAAAGGAAAGGTAGTTTTGAAGCCTAGATAAGAGGCTTAGTAAGACCAAAGTGATTAGACTATAGGAAAGTACACAATCTCTGTGAGTGGGTTTTCTGATTCTGGAGAACCAAAATAGTTGCTCTCTGCTTGACTCTACCCCCTTCCTAGCTGACAGAGACCTTCTGAGAATTCACCAGGAGGGCTGGCAGGTGTACACAGAGAAAAACTATTTATTAGTTCTGATAGACAAGGGAATAGTGGGACATTTGGAAGCTACTTGTGTGGGTTGAGTATTCCCCAGAAACTTTGTTGAGTCCTATATCTGTGATAGTGGCCTTATTTGGAAAGTGTGCCTTTGCAGAAGATACCAAGTTAAAGTGCTTTCCTACTAAATGAAAATGATCTCGCTAAATTCAGTGATTGGTGCCCTTTAAAGAAAAGGAAACCAATTCTTTAAAGTTGTGCATCTATTGGAAACAGATGCACACATGAAGAGGCAAGACCACAGACACACAGACTGGAGTGATGTGGCTGCAAGCTTGGGACACTGAGTCACTTGCCACTTGTCTTCCCGTTATTCATCAATTTGCTTGAACCAACGCCAGTAATGTCTCCACTCGTTGGGAATGAGGTCCATCACTGTTACTGTTTTTGGCATATCGAATACACCATGAGTAGCTTGCCAGGCTCTGCTAGGGCTCTGGGTTCATCCTAGGGGCCCAGTCTTTTCTATGTCAGACCATCAACCATCCAGAGACACTGAGTATTGCTCATAATCACCAGAAGCTGATAGAATGTGATTCTTTCAGAACCAAAAAAGTGATTCTTGCTGGAGTTTACAAGGAAATGTGGCCCTGCCTCTGACCCCTCAATTTAAAATTCCAAACCTCCAGAGTTATGAGAGAATAAATTTATGTTGTCTTAATATTGATAGCCATTTGTTACAGCAGAACTTGGAAATTAATATAGAAGTTTGTGTGATTATCAAACTGAGTGTCCATTATGTACCATTTGTTGCTTATGGTCTACTTCTTCATAAATAAAAGTGGGAGCTGAATGAGAGTAATATCCCACCTGGATTTTTTTTCATCTCTGGGGTAAAGATTTGCTCATCCAGTTGGCTTGTGTCCATTATATTCTTATCCCTATTTCTGGCGACTCTCAGGCTAGCCCTGATAACAGACAAGGAAGTCAGTCTAGGGTTTCTAAGGATACTTAGAAATACTTCTCGGATATTCTCCTGGGAAAATTGACATTTACTTGTACTACAGCTCTAATTCCCTACATCAGTATACTTTACAGACAAAAAGGATATAGCTGGTTTTCCAGCATCAAGCCTGGTGGGTTGTGTAACTTACTCCATGAGTATAAAATGTAGCCAGAGAAGATGGGTACCTGTGTGCATAAGTGTGCCTGGACTTGAATGTGAATGTGTGTGTGCGCTTAATGAAAAGTTTTTAAGCATAGATCATTGTTGAAATTTTCCATGATGTCTGAACTAACCCATCTTAAACATTTCATTTCTGTGATCCAACATCATAGAAAGATTCCTGCAAGAAGATCTGTTATAAATCTAATTCTGCTAGCACAGGGCTGGAAGTAAAAATAAAAAAATTCCATTATATCCACATCTCTTTCTTCCATTACCTGAGTAACCTCATTTAGGTTCTTTTACCTCTATGAACCTTAGTTCAACCTCTAATAAAGAAATATTTTAACTATGTGATTTTATTGTTTTTATCCTGTTCTGAAATGTTAAGGTTGTAGAATGAATAGAAAATGACCTTATGAACACTAATAATTATGAAGACAAACAAGATATGGCAAATAAATATTATTTGCCAAATAATTCTCTACCTAAACTTATTTTGGAAGAAATTAAAATGCCCATATCCAGATATAGGAACCTCCTACTTTAGGAGAATTTAAAGCATAGGAAATGACCTGAATTAATGGTAGAAGAGTTTCTACACTATTACATGCTAATGTTTATTGAAATTCAGATTAAGAACCTATTCCATGTAATGATATTGTGGCCTGGAATAATTTTTTGAAATTTTTAGGGAGGTGGGATGATTATAAAATTCAGAAAAAAATCATAAATTAAAGGGCGTGAAGAGACTGAAGTCTCATTCTTGCATTATTGGACTCAATCTATGTACAGGTTGTTGAATTCTTGCATTATTGGACTCGGTCTAAGTGCAGTCAACATCCTGAGGCAAAGATGTTGAATGCAGGCCCTAGCCATCTCTTTATTTTGCCTTAACTGTCCAACATCCTCACTGCCAGCCCAGGGTTTCTAAGATTGGAATGTTTCTCACATGTTACTGCCCAGCTTCCTCATTTCAGGCACTTTGATTTGTTTTCTTCACTGCATGTCCTGCTTGTGGTAGCATGCACAAGAAATTTTGTTCCTCAGAATCACTAGTAGAGCTAAGAAATGCCAAGAAGAATTAATAAGCTCAAACCTTACACCAATTAGGTAAAATACAGGAAGAGTTAGAAATAAGAAGGATCATAAGAGAGAGGGCAGGTAAGGCTTTGGGCCCTCAAGGACAGTTCTTAGCTTGTAAATAACCAGTGTTTAGCATAATAGCATGTGATACCATGTTTTAATCTATGCTTTAAGTTTTTTAATGGCCTAAATATTTGTCATTGCTGCCCTTCAGTAGAGACAAACTTATTCAGCTCTGGGCCCAGATATTTTCTGTGACCCCACACTTATCTTGAGGTACCTACTAATTGGTGCCAGTTAAGACACAAAAGTGATTTATAAGGTACGCCTGGGTCCATGGAATCTCTTTGCTTTCCTTTTGGTCAAGAATGTTTTAAATGATTTATCATTTCGGGCTGCATTGCATTGTTTTTGTTTATTTTCTGATGTAAGTTTTTTGTAAGTATATCTTTAAATAACTGTTTTCCCTTCAAGAATAGCCCTTTTTTTAAAAGACTATCATCTTTGCATTCTACTTATGTAACCCCATTCTCATTGTTGAAAGACCCTCACATTTTCCCCCATCACAGATTAAATTTTCTGCAATGCAAATTCTGTTCTTAGTCTTCTGTGGCTTTTAGCATTTCTACATCTTATCTCCACTGTGTCTTCATCAACTTCTGCAGAGATTTTTCAGATTGAGAGCTGCCCCAAACTGAAAACTATCAGGAGAATTTAATAATAAAAGTGTGCTTTTTCATTGTTTGATACTGAGATAGTTAATATAGTAGAGAAAAAACAAATACAGCAGACTCAACTACCAACAGTTAATAAACTCTTAGACAATGACTAAACCACCCCATCATCATATATAAATATTTTCATAAAAATGAGTTTTATATTGATTTTAATGCCAGAGGATATTTTTTTCAAGCTGCAAATATTAATTTAATAGTTCTTACATCAATCAATCCAAGTGAAATCAATTAGACTGATTATCTAATCAATTTAGGTGATTTAGATAATTGGTTATCTAATCAATTGATTATCTAATCAACTATTATCTAATCAATTTCAACTCTTGAATTGTATGATCAGTTGTACCTTTTGTTTCAGGCTTCACATGCTTGGCTCCCCCACAGTTTCACCTTTCAGCGGAATGGAGAAGACGGTCCTACAGAAATTACAGAGATGGGCTAGGACAAGAATTAAGGAAAGTGAAGATGGTCCTCACCCAAAAGGCTTCTAACTGCTATTCTATTTGTCTCCAAACCAACCATTTGTTCTTTATGTAAGTGATGGTTTTGGTGAATGGATGTTAACATCCATTAAACCATCACTTACATAAAGAGGGGTGGGTTTTTTAAATGACTCCATTTGAGACTAAGAATTAGAAGTATCACTTGTATCACTTGTCTTCCCATTGTTCATCAATTTGCTCGAGCAAGCGCCAGTAACATCTCCATTCGTTGGGAATGAGGTCCATTATTGTTACTGTTTTTGGCATATCAAACACACCATGGGTAGCTTGCCAGGCTCTGCCATGGCTCTGGGTTTATCCCAGGGAGCCAGTCTTTTTTCTTTTTCTTTTCTTTTTTTTTTTTTTTTTTTGCCTTTTTGGGTCACACCTGGCAATGCTCAGCCAGTTACTACTGGCTCTGCACTCAGGAATTACTCCTGGCGGTGCTCAGGGGGATATATGGGAGGCTGGGGATCAAACCCGGGTCAGCCGTGTGCAAGGCAAATGCCCTACCTGCTGGACTATCGTTCTGGTCCCAGTCTTTTTTCTATGTCAGACCCTCAACCATCCAGGGCCCACAGGGCAGAGCCCTGGGTGTAGACAAGACTGTCTCCTGTCTGCCACCTGCCGACGCAGCTGGGCACCGCAGCCACACCTGCAACATCTTGAGGGGCAGAGAAGAAAGAATAAATTGTTGAATATAGCATCTCTCTGGCTTCCTCTGATTTTTTAACTTGAGCACTTTTCTGTTTATTTATTTAAAGTTGTTTTTTTTTTTTTTTGGGTGACACCCAGCAATTCTCAGGGGTTAATCCTGGCTCTGCACTCCTGGTGGTGCTCGAGGGATCATAAAGGATGCTGGGGATCGAATCCAGGTTGGCCACATGCAAGGTAAACACCCTCCCACTGTGCTATTACTCCAGCCCCTTTGCTTAAATTTTAAACATTTTTTTTCAATTGAATCACTGAGATAAACTGTTACAAAGCTGTCCATGACTGGGCTTAAGCTTTATTTTTATTTACCTTTCAAATGGAGTTCAGCATCCTACAGGCTGGTGCTGTTTATTGTTGTTGTTCTCTGACTGCATGGAGCTAATGATGGGACTAGAAACTATGTGCCCATTAGATATTTGCTGGTGGCAGTGAACTTGCCTTTCTTTGGACCGAAGTGTAGACCTAGGTGGGTGAGTAAGACCAGTTCAAAAGCCTCAAGGCACTGTCTAACAGGCCTTCTGCTCAGTAAGTGACCAGGTGGGAGGATTTTGTCTGGAATTGGAAAGAGGCTGCCAAAAGCAGCCTGGCTCTCTGAGCCTCAGGATGATAGCAGTGCTAGAGACATTTTGGAGGAGTACTGTTCATCTGCCCTCCTTTCAGCTAGAAGATCAGGCACACAGCTCAGGGGCTCTGGGAGATCCTGAAAGGATCAGTAATGCAGTTTGAAAGGAGAATTTGCTGAGGAAGAGAAGGCATTTTGTGTGTTGAAAGAAACCACCACCTACCCCCGTCCCCCACCCACTGGCACAAACCTTATAACTTTGGCAGCAACAGCAAAGCACTGGAGCCTGCCAGGAGAAGCAGCTTTGAATCTGAATATAAAGTTAATTGAGGAGCCGGAGCAATAGTCCAGTGGGTAGGACGCTTGCCTTGCACGCAGCCGACCCCGGTTCGATCCCTGGCATCCTATATGGTCCTAAGAGCACCGCCAGGAGAAATTCCTGAGTGCAGAGCCAGGAGTAACCCCTGAGCATTGCCGAGTGTGACCCAAAACACATAAACAAAAACAAAAACATAAAAGCTAATAGGAAGATGGATCCCACAAAGCTGCCGGTTTTTAATGGCTTTTGGGTATAAACACACCATCCTCCTAAGGGGCCCACCCAGGGTGGTTTCAGAAATATTTTCTCTCTTTTTTTATAAATAAGTATTTCCACCTGCTCTGCTACCTCCTCTAGGCAGGAGGCCACGGGGTTCTGCAGAAGCTCCTGATTAGATAGACGCTCACCTGGGGTGCTCAATGCCCAACCCCCTGGAAACACAGGTGTTCTCTCCATTCAGGGGAGGACAGACAAGTAGAGAGTGGAGGCAGTGGTGCACTGCAACAACAGGTTGGTTTGTAAGTGATGGTTGAAGAAAGGTGGGCCCTGTTCTCTAGCCTTTGTCAACAGCTAGTTTCCATGGTGTCACTACTCGACCATGATTGGGTTCAAGCTAACAATATAAGTGAAGCTCACAGCTGAGGAAAAACCTGAGTTTCCTATTAAAGACCCCAATTCCAGTAGGATTGTTATAGAAAAAAGAAGAGGTGGGGCAGATAAACCTTCTAATCAGATAATATAAACAGATTTGGGGAAAAGATAGGTACCCACATGGCAGAGCCTGGCAAGCCTCCTGGGTCGTATTTGATATGCCAAATACCAGTAACAATTATAGACCTCATTCCCATGACCTGATGGAATGGTTTGAGGCTCTTTATGTTCCTGGAGCAAACAGATGCCCTTGGGCTCTACTAACATGAGACAGGACATATGGAGATGTTACTGGTGCCCACTCGAGCAAATCGATGATGAACGTAAGACAGTGATTTATAATACATATATTATTATAAATATATAACATCATGTGTTTTATAATGTATAATAATGTATAAGATACATCATGTTATATAATGTATAATACGTTATATAATCTATAATATATAATGTATATACATTATATGTTATTCGTCATATTATATATTATACATACATGTAGTTTTATATATATATACATACATATATATAAAACACGCAAGCAAACAGTCAACACAAACAACACAGACAAGGCAGACAAGCATTCAGATCATGGAACATCAGAGGCTGTGAGATAAAGACAGAAAATAATGCAAACCAGAAACCTGCAGCTAATGACTGCAGACCTACCCAGAAGTGAGCAGCAGATATCAGAGAAGACTGTCCAAGCCACAAGCAGCAAGGGGCAAGAAGCAGCAAGTAATCATTGGAATGTTGTCTGGGAAGCACAAGTTTCTCTGGGAGAGTCCACTCGATGTACCAACCTGAGATGTGAAGGGCTGTAACCCTGAAAATGTCTGTTAGTTCATGTGCTAATTTTACATGTGGTGCACAGAGGGTCCAGAAGTTAACTAGTATCCCTTGTAGGGAGACTGGGGCTAGCTAGAGGCAATTCATTGCACCAACAGTGAGAGGATGCAGAGTACTGGAAGGGCCCTTAGACTAACTCAACATGGCACTTCCTTGGCAGAAGTCCCTCCTGACAAAGAAGGAATGTGATCAGTCCTTTGGGACAAGTTCATGCTGGGCTTTTCCCGCTCTCTGGGAAGAACTGCCAAGCCCCGCTTTCAACCATTTCATCTCTGCTTCATTTGTAGATAGGTTTCCTGGGATTGCTGAAAGCAAATGTTGCTATTCAGTGTGACTTACTAGGTTATTTTTGGCATCTGATCATGCTCAAATATATTTGCATATATATTGATAGTAACAGTGTTCCAAGAATCTCCCAAATAACTTAATTAGACCAAAGAGGAATGTGCTACTTTCAGATATCAGGGACATTTGCATGTCTCAGACAGGCCCTGTTAGAGAGCGAATGCCGGTGCCCTCACAAAATTCGATTGAAACCTAATGTGACAGCATTTGAAAATGGGCCTCTGAGAGGTAACTAGGGCATCAGGGTGGAGCCTCCAGGGCAGGATACACTTTTTCAAGAAGAGGAAGAGGGCTGGAACTTTCTGCTCTCAGCTAGGGGAGAATAGTGAGAAGTGGGTTCCCACCAGAGACCAGATGTCAGTACTTGATCGTGGATTCCAAAATGGTAAGAACTTCTTGCTTAGCAGCCCAGTCAATGTTATTTTTTTGTTCAACAGAACACTTCTTGTGTGTACCTGAAAAGGGCCTCAACCTCTGTTAATACTGAGGTAAACTTGCTAAATTTTGAAAAAAAGACAATAGTTTAATATCGTCATCTCCTCTGCCATTCAGATAACCTTAGCAACACATAAACAAAATTGTGATCCCTGTCTTAGCTGTACATATGTGATGTGCAATGTGACAAACAAATGAGGGATGCTAGACTGCACCCCCTGTAAGGACACTTAGTCCTGACCATAGGGTCAACATGTTCGTTCACTGCCACCAACCTTGTCAACCACCAACATTCTCTTGGATCTGGAAGAACATGCAGGCAATCAGGTTGGCCATTACGAATACACCAGAACCAGGGAGAGTCAGGTCAGACGGACATCCTGAATTTACTGTATCAGCCAGTGCACAAAAAATATGAAGTCAAAAGGACCGTGGGTATAATTTCCTAATTTTCTAATTAAAAGGACCAGTAAATTATTAACAATTAGGATTTTCATTCTAATTTTCCTTAGGATTTGGTTCTTTCCTCCTGTCAGCTCTGAACTATGGAATACTGAGCTGCTGGGGCACCTGCCACCTGACACTTGATTGTTAACGTAAGTGGTTGATGCTCCTGCTAATCAGTGGGCAGCTGTAAGTATTAACAATCCAAAAGACAGCCCCATAGCAACGAATGATTTCACCTCAAACATCGGTGGTGCCATGGATATGAATACACTGTTTTAACAAATTACTATTTTCCAAACACTGAAGACAGGGAACTCTTACTACAAGAAGAAATTATATCCATAAATCATACTTTATTGTTTGGCCAATGTCACCTTCCATTCATGTCCTGTATTTGAATTAAACTTTTATAAATTACTGGAAAAAATCAATACAATGCTTTTAAAAAAACAGCAGTTTGACTATTTTTGAAGCTTTTAAACAATGAGTTGAGTATGGACAAACAGAAAGCAAGAAATTAGAAATAATTAGCTCATGCATCTGATGTTTGCTAATAAATAATTTTCACACGATTGTAGGAATCACATAATGGTAACTATATTTTTTAAATAGTTGGAAACTGTGGTAAAATGTGATTTGCAAAATCATCATGGTGAATGAATAAGCTGCTTAATTTGAAAATAATTAAGTCAATTTCCCCCTAAATAGGAGTGAGTGGACATGGAGCAGCTCCTTTGTCCCACTGGACACTGGCAGCTGGAGTGATCCTTCATAAACCACAAGTTTCTGCAGTTCTTTTCATGAATTCCAGAAGTCAGGAAGAGCACCCTGCTTTGAAAAGAGATTGTTTGGTTCACGCAATTGCTATATACTTTGGTTTATTTCAACAGGTCAGAAAGGAGTCCCCTTTCTCCTGAGAAGAAATGTTTTCTGCCTTTTGAATATATCAAATTATCACCAGTCTGCATGTTTCCTTTTCTGTTTAAGGTAAAAAGTGTATTTCTTGCCCTCCAGTGTGCACTTGCTGCTCTTCAGAAATCCTCTTCAGCTGCAGTATCCCTGTATTTCCTTCCTCCAGAAGCCCCACAAACGTGTCTTCAAGGCAGTAAAGGAGCAAACAAGCAGTGTCTGAGTGTCCTTGCATGCAGTGTACCCTGCAATGTGGGCATTAATCCAGTGCTTTGAACTGGAAGTTCTCATATTGCATCCAAAACTGTCTTCGTAAAAATACTAAATGGTTTGCTAACTTGTGCTTTCTTAGCAAGACTGAAAAATTGGTAAATAAGCAGAATATAACTCCAACGCAGAAAAAGAAAGATGCATTTTAAAAATCAACTAACAAAGATGATTACACTTATAACCAAAAAGGTGAACAGATTATTTTTGGTTAGTTTTGGAAGGAAATGACACAATAGTTAAGGAGTTAAGGTTTCTGTTCCCTTTTAAGTTCATTTTGAATTTGGCTTAATATACTCCAAAGCATAGTGATGTGTGTGTGCTCATATTTTAGTCTCCTTCTGATAGTTCAGCTCTCCCAGACACTACAGTCCTACTGATACAATCATTCATCAGGGGAGAAATGTGCCTGCCTTCAAACTGGTCTTAATTCGTGAATATTCCAATAAGCATAGAAAACAATAGCCCTCACAGCCATAAACACCGCCAACCCTCCACATCATTAGGCTTACAAAATCACAACCATTCTGCCTTTGCCACATGCCACACAGGGTGCATCTGGGCCTTGTTGTTTGCAGGCAAAGTGGGACATTTTCATTCCTGTTGAATAAAGTCAAATAGGTAGCCCAAAATGGAAGGCTCTCTCCTCCCTCTTCTCATCAGTCAAATCCTTTATTGCCCTTTATGGAAATAGTTTTCTTGTTTCAGTCACCAATGTGGTAATTATTAAGGGGAACAAAAGTCTCCCCAAGTCCGTTCCTTGGGAATTCATGTTTTTTTGCTCCCAGTCTTCTGCTTCTGTTTGCGCAGGTGAGCCTCTATCTCATGCCGGAAAACCAGCATGCCCAGCTGCCCGTCGCGATGCCTCGTTCATGGCCTTGGACTGCATGCACATCTTGTACTGCTCGGGCGTGAGCTCATCCACGCAGCGCTTCTCATGCCACAGGTGAAAGAGTCCCCGCACAGGTGTCCGCACCACTATGAGGTTGCTGTGGAGGTACTTACGGTAGAGATGCACATCCTCTCCACCCCAGCCTTTGATGTCCAAGTCAAAGCCACCTGTCAGGAGAGAAGACACAGGACATCATTCTGTGCCAGCAGCTCCTGCACTATCTGTGCTTTGTATAAAGAATGTTGCATGAATGAAAGACACCTTTAGGGAATATGAGTGCTTCACAAGGCCACCAAATTACAAGTGTGTCCCTGTGGGCCAGAGGTTTGGGAAATTCTAAAACAGAAAGGATAAGATTGACAGCAGGGTTCCAGCACCACATAGCCTCACACTGCTTCACAGAGCAATCAACCCGGTAAGGAAGAGTCCTTGTCTCATACTAAGGCCTGCAGCATATCTTAAAATCTCAATATGAAACCATGTTGAATGCTGTTTCTGCTTGAATGTGGCCTCACACTGCCACTGCAAACAGTATAAACCAGGGATTGTGCTATAACAGAAGACCAGTTAGAATAAACATCACATCTCACAAAATATTCTCTTCCTTTCACGGCTTAGAGTCCTGCAAAATTTGTCTATGTAGGCTGGTGAAATGAGTCATTTGAAAGAGCCCAGTCTCCTTAGTGGTTCTGATGTTCTATTCAGAAGATTCTGTTTCACTGTATCATCTACTTCTTCACAGTGAGAAATGGTCCCCTAATGTCTCTCCTTGGGAAACTGAGGCACCCAGGTCTTTCTTACCCTAGAGTTCACTGCATCCCAAGGAGAACCAGTGTAGTGTGGCCTCCCTTCACTCATTAGTCCCAATTCTTTTAAACCATCAAGAATATTTAGCTGACTGTTAAAAGACAAGTGAAATGATTCTCACGTCTTTACTTAGGGTTATGTTTCTCTTATATCTTGAAAACCCCAAGAAATGCTGCTCTGATATAGACTATCATTGGAATTAGAGAAGGGTCCAGCCATAGGGAAATCTGCAGCCCACTCATCCGGGCTTTTGAGGAGTCACTCTCGTGGTGACTCCTTTGTATTGCCACTCTCGTGGTGGGCAGTAAAGAAAAATACAGCCCTGAGTCTGGCATCTGGAATTTGAGTCTTGATTCTTTGATAACCGGATACTTTACCTCTCTGGTTTCCTTACCCTTGAATTAAAGGTGTGATAACCCACTGAGATAGCGATGTAAGGGTTAGGTGCAACTGACTTATTACCTTAAGTATTGTTATAGCCTCTTAAAGAGAAGCTGTGCAATTACAATTATTTTCTTTTTGGGTCACACCCAGCAATGCTCAGGGGTTACTCCTGGCTCCGCACTCAGGAATTGCTCCTGGCAGTGTTCAGGGGACTGTATGGGAAACAAGGGTTCGAGCCCAGATCAGCCCCATGCAAAGTAAACGCCCTACCCACCCTGCTGTAATACCACTCCAGCCCTGCAATTGCAATTTTTGAAAATAAACATAAAATTACTAAGCATAACTGGGGTTCAATGTGACACAAAGACTCTACAATTATAATCAAGCCTTACGGGTATTGACCTCCCTTCCCAACTTGCTATTCCTGCATCTGCAGGATGTGGAAGTGGAGGGTTCCCAAGCTAAACTCAGATGGATCTGAGGCTCGTCCCAGCAATTCTGAGCCAATGGTGACCTTAAAAAGAAAAGCTTTGAGCTTGCCTGAAGGAAATGGGCAGGAGAGCAGGGGGTGACAGGTGGTCATCTGTCGGGGAGCCGCTGGGGTCCCCAACAACACCGGGAAGCGAGGCCCTTTTACCTCTGAAGTCAGCAGGGAATGGATGAAAACTCAGGAATCCGCACAGGTTTTAAAATGCTTTGTTTATCAAGGGTTCAGACACACAAATCAGCAATAGGAAAAACCTTGTGCTTGGGATTCCTGGCTAGAACCCCAGACACATGTGGGCCAAGATGGCGGCCACCACGTGTTAAGGCCCTGTAGAGAGGAGACAAAGACAAGGCTCCCAAGAAGAGTGCAAGCTCCAAAAAGAGAGCCCAAAAAAATAGGGGAGCCAACAAGAGAGGAAGCAGGCTAGTTTTATCCCCTCCAACTCAGACCTCCCACTTTTATGGGAAGCAGGCAGGGTCAAATGCCCTCAGGTAATTTCTCCCAGCACCTCACCTAGTCCCTTTTAGATGCTAATGTTTTGAGCCAAGATCTGCCTGGAAATGCCTTTATAGGTTAGAGAAGGGGATTTATGAGATGGCATGTCTCTGTACCAAAGACTATACTAATGCCAGTTAACTATTTCTCCAAGCCTTCACAAGAGTCTCGTCTTTACTTCACGGTAGTTTTGTGTTTTAGTTGCCTTTGAGTTATCAGGGGAGCCATGCTTGCTTGCTTGGAGGCAAACAGCATTTCTCTCTGATCTAATTACTTAGAGATCCAACGTGGCCAGGCAAATTTGCTGGTAAGATCTAGCTAGTCCCACGATGATTGTGGTAGCATGAGAGAATATTTATACCAGCCAGTACAGAATACATGATAATATAAACTGCCACATTTAAACTACCCCCTATCTACGAAGTGACCTGCAGGAGGCAATCCAGGGCAGATACAGAGGCTCTTAGGTGTCCTGCAACAGTCATCGTCACAGTATGGTGGCAGCAGGGCTCCCAACTCTATTCTGGTGTGCCTGAGGTACACTCTGAGCCCCTGAGCCCAAAGGTTTCTGGCTTTAACTTGTTCATTTCATCTATTCTACTCCATTCAAAGGAACCTCTGTGGGTTGAGAGTATGTCATGGCCTGGGAAGTGGGGCTGGGTGGAGAAGGGCCCTGCCAGTGTCACCCTGATTATGATACCCACTGGCCAAGCAGACCTGAGAACCTCTAAGAACCCTAGTCTCCTCCTTTTACACCTTAGAGCCTGTGCCCTGTGCTCTAGGAACAAGTGTTTGATAGCCACAGCACATCCAAAGTTGGAAGAAAATACCTAAAAAAGTTCAGCAGAAAGAAATCAGAATATTTTCTTAGATAATAGATTCCCAAATTCCCCATGTTTTTCTTATTTGTTTAGTGCTTTTCATGGCTGTGTCAGGACACAGGTAGAGGACTGGGGTGTTTAAGGGGTACAGTATGAAGGTGACATTCAGATGTTCTTCAAAGCTGCACCTCACTTGGGGTGACTGAGAGGAGATGTGAGAGAGTCTGGGGGCTGGCAGGTCACCTACCCCTGAATACATCACAGCAGAACAGCTTTTCTCAGGAAAAGGCATCACTTTGCTCTCAGATGGCTGGGAACCTGATGGAATCCTTCAGGATCACATAGGCTGGTGGCCTCTGGGTGGCAGTATAGACACAGATTAGCTATGTGGTCTCTTACCTATATTGATGAAGTCTGAGCGGTACTGACATGTCATCCCAAATCCAAAGTCCCTCCAAAATCCAGTTTCCTTCTTTACGACCTGCAGAAAAAGGGAGAGTACTGTCAGCTGACGTGGGACAGGGTGGGTGAAAAGGGGACATTCACACACTCCCAGAAGCCAAGTTCAGCACAAGCTCCTCCCTCGAGATTAACAGAGCATGCCTGTGTGGGGAAGCAGCTGGACCGAGCCCTTTCAGACAGTTACCAAGGCTGTAAACTCCCCAGTCCCCAAACGGGGCTTTGTGGTTTTTGGCACCTCTGGCTGGAATGTTTCTAGGGTGTAGACCTGAAAATACACATACGAACGTGTGTTGCGCACGCACGCACACACACTCAGCAGAAGAGAAATTTTGGAGCAGCACCATGGAAAAGCCACCTACGTGTCTGGCCCAATACCAGTGCCAGTGAGAATGCAAGGCTTTGGCCCCTCACCCATGGCTGGGCAGGGAGCCAGCAAAGGGCTCAGGAAGTTGAGAAAAGGGAAGGAGAACAACTCAGAACACAGCGGCCCTGGCAGGGAGCACACACAGGATTCCCTCAGGGAATAAAATAAAAACCCCGAACTGTGTCACTGCAGCCCACTCACTCTCTCCCGCTAAGGAAAGGGGCATTCGGAGTCCAGGTTTTGAAGGAAGACTCTGTCCATTCCTCTTTATTGGAAAACCAAACTGCTCCCCAAAGCCTTTGCAGGCCTGCCAGCTACAGGGCTGCCGAAAGGCCATCCAAGCAAGACACTACAAAGTCAGTCTGGCCCTACTCTGCTTCTTTTGCAAGTAAATTTCCAATGTATTAGATGAAGCAGCAAAACTTTTTGTAAAAATCTGTTTATATGTTTTTGCTGAGGTAATTCTGGGAATGGCTCTTGAACCTTGTTGCTTTTCATAGTTAATTCTTACGGCTCCCGAGGGCGCTCTGACTAAAGGAAGGTCTATTTGAGGTGAGGAGGGCTAGAGAAGGTTCAGTTTGATTGTATTTTACATTTTCTGCTGGACATCTGGCTTTGAACACTCCTAGAAACAGGCAGGGGAGGAGGAGCACCCGCATCTGGCTGCAACTTGAGCATGGGTGGGCAGCTTTTCCTGAGAGAGGCCTTTGCTTCTGGAGCCTCATTTCCTGCTCTGTACATGAGGAGGGCTGAGCTAAGTCACCCTAAGGTTCAGTGCAGCTTGGGCCTCTCCAGACATTCAAACATTCATCCTCTCTCTGCCATTCCACTTTCTGGAAGCTTCACTTGATCTACCCCAGGCAAAATTGCAAAGCGTTGATGAATTTAAAATTGTCGTGCTTTGTAACCTTACTGTCAGCACTCGCTGCACCTGATGCTGCTGCCTGATGCAGTATGTCCCTGCAGCATGCAAAGGGCTTTCTGAGGACAGTGGAGCTGGGAGAGGGTAGTCACCCTAGCAGATGTGCTTCTATTCGTCCAAGAACAAAGGCCTGTTATACAATATCTCCCCAAACGACAAGACAATTTCATTAGTATCAATGGAAAGATGGTGCAGAGCAGTAAAGTCTGAAAATACATCCATTGAGTTATTGCTGTAAAATGGTTTATATTCCATTTTAGTCATACCAGGTGCACTTTATGTGGCAGCAAATGACTTAATATCTCTTCCACTTCCACCAGCCCAGATACAGGCAAATCTTCAAAGGTTCTGGGTAAAGTCAAAGAGCAGTGCTAGTATTCGACCTTCAAACCTATGGCCGAGGTCTCCATGAGACTAAAAGGGAAAGGTTCCAAGAAGAAAACCATGGGAAAGGGAGATAAGGCATCAAAGCAGCCATCCTGAGCCCTGTGCTGAGTGGATGCAGGGCTTTATAAGTTTGAACCAGGGGACAAGTGACCCTTACCTGGGGTCAAGGTGACATGTCAGCTGATGTATGAGTTAGAAATACGGTATAGAAACACTTTTTAGCATCAGATTTTACTGGTAAATCCTGGGAGGTCACTCTCTGAAGACCCTGCGAAAATGTAGCTGCTGATGTGGTTGTGTCCACAGCACAATGTCAGGATGAAGTGACTTGCAATCATCAGCGGTCATTCCCCACAGCCATGCGCCGCCCTAACTGGGTGGTGTCTTCACTCCAGCCCTGCCGGACTGAGTGCTCTTTCTGACAGCACAGCACTGTTCCCACAAAGCTGCTGTGCTCCTAATTGCATTTTCTCGAATGCATCAGCATAACAGCCATGAGACTATCCTGCTCCTTAAGGCCATGTGCTTGGACATCTCATCTCAGGGACAGCCAGTCCCCTGCCAGTCCACCTCCCAAAGCTCATGTTGTCCCAGATGGACACTGTAGTCCTCCAGCCTGGAAGATTCTGCTGCCCGCTGGGCTCTACTCCTGTGTCATTTGTTCAGGGACATAATCCTGATCATCCGAGTATTGTTCCTGCTAGCCCCAATCCCTGGCATGCCACTTTCTACAGTACCATGTGATTTATTTTTTTTTAACACTATGGCTCTCTGAAATGACCCTATTCATGCATTTCCCTGTTTAGTGTCACACCTACTACCACTAGAGGACACAAACTCAGGACCTTGCCTTCCTTTACAGATATATCTCCGTCACAAGAACACTGTCCAGTACAAAGCTAGTTCTCAATAAATACTCTCATAAATGAATGGGCAGAGATGGCCCTGTTCCAGTGGAAATGGACACAGTTTAAACAGGAATTCTCATAGGCAACCAGCAAAGTAAAATAAATAAGAAATATTCAGGCAGAATATTTCCTCTCAAGCAAGGAGAGAGTCCCAAGAATGAAGGATGTGTCTAACTAGATTCACTGTCACCATAATATACCAAATATGCAACCTGTATAGTCTATAGATCCTGTGTCCAGGAAGCCCCAGGCCTGCTCAAATGCTCTACCTTGCCCATCTGAACTTCTTAATAATAGCTTATGCACAAGAAGAAAGCATGCCTATTTTCATGTATTTCTACTGTATAGTCCAGTGACTGTGCAAATTATGTAGCCAGTCCTGCTCACAAACAGCAAATACTCTGGGCTTCAGAAGGATAAGAGGCTAGGCTAGATGCCCCTGACTCTGTAATATAAGAAATGTTCCTTATCACCTGAGCTCTGAGGACTTAGGGATCACACACATGATCTAGGGTGCTACATGTGGTAGACATGTGCTTTATAGTAATGATCTTGTGGCTCACCCAAGATCATTCAGCCAGTGGCAACCATGCCAGACCAGCAACAGGACTGCTGTGACAGATCCATTTATTAAGAAATAAGGTATTCTGCAGCTACAGCTTTCAAAGATTTCAGCTAGAAATGAATTTGAATACTACCTCCTGCCAGGTTTTCACTAATCCATGAGTTTCTATGAGTTTTCTTTGATCAGTATTCCACATTTAATACACAAGTATTTTCTGGACTAGGAGTCGGTCAGGTGTCCTCTGCTATAGGAACTTATAACCGGAAGTCAGATGCTGTGCCTCCCTGGGAACACCGAAGGCCCAAGAATGTGTCCTCATACCTGAGTCCATTCTGTGCCCCACAGAAGCGCCTAAGCTTGATGTCTGGCACCAGCCTTGATGGGAAATTTGAGTCAGTAAAGTGGGACCCTGCATCTCCAGTTTCTTGGCTGTATAAGGAGCATAACAATACTACTCTCCTAGAGTCTTAGAGGACACACACTGAGAGCAGATGTAAGAAAAGTTATCTCATGGCCTCTGCTAAGACCACCTTGGATCCTATGCAAGGCTCTGTGCTCTGCAAGTGAAAACAGACTACAAGGAAGTTCTATGTTTAGTTAACTTAATAAAAACCTTTTAAGAAGTTAAAAGAGATAGTCTGGAAAGACAGTACAGTGAGTAAGGCATTTGCCTTGCAATGTGGCCAACACTGTTTTGATCTCTGACAACTCATGTGGCCCCTTGGCACCACCAGGAGTGATCCATGAACACAGAACTGGGAATAAGCTCTGAGGACCCAGGGTGTGACTCAAAAACAAACTAAACAAAAATATCTATAGGTGAAACATAACCCAGAGGTAAAATTATTTTCTGGAGGAAACAAGAAAGCTATGGGTATCTCAGAGAGAGTCCAGTATCCAGTGTGCCACTCGCATTCTTAGTGACACAAAGGACAACAATAATCAGATTTAAGAGAAGGAAGGATGCTTGACCAACAGAGTTGTCATACACTTGTGGCCAAGGCACAGGGGTCCTGGCACAATGCTTGCCTGACGGGAGCTATGTGGGTGTTGATGTATTGGTACATGTGCAAATATCTCTCTATGTGAGAGGCCATGGAAACAATAGTTACAGAGAAGACTCAGACTGCGCTGTGTTCCCAATGACCTCACAAGACTTCCCAGCTCTGTGTTCGGTGACATAGTGCTGGTGCCTACAATGGGCTGTCAAGCGCAGCACTGGCGCCATGGAAAATGGGAAATGCTGTAAGTCAAGGTGGCATGTTTTGCCTACCCAGAGTGGGATGATCAACATTTAGGAGCATACCAATGACTTATGCCCACAAAAGCGTTATTTTTTTAAATGAAGTTAATCTGCGTTTTGGAAATGTCTCTCTGGCAGAGGAAAAAAAGGGCTAAAGTACAGGAAAGGAAAGACGTCTAAGACAGAAGAGATATCTTGGCAGAAATTGAAAAAGCTTGAGCCAGGAAAGTGGAGTGTCTAAACTTATTTAAGTTAGAATCCTCCCTTTCCAAGAGTTGCTTCCACTTTAAAGCATTTGGAAATCCTGTCTTGGGTTTAAACTCAAGGATTTAAATATTAATGAAAATACCATGATTTCATTTTTACTTATTACTAATGATCTATATTAAAACTGAAGAACAAACAAGTATCCCGAATCTCTAGGAAATCATGAATTTGATTTTTTTTCTGTTGTCTTTATGGAAAATATTATCCAATGAGAGTTGTAATAGAAGCAATAACTGGCACACGACTAATGGCATCATATTTGCAGGACTTGGGGAAAGGTGGTGTTTTGATCACAAAACTCATTTTTTGTTGCAAGTACATTATAGCTCTGTGTACTCCCTTTACCTCCGATACTGATATTTCCAAGGAAGGCAGGAAATAGATGTATGAATAATTACATTTCATGTTTATACCTTCTTAGTATGTAGATCTTCTATCTCCAGTATACTTTTATCTATAGGTTGATGTCTTCCTTTGGGGTTTTTGTTAGGTCACATTCTGTGTATTTCAACTCTAATCTAAATCTCTTTTCACAGTACCAGATTAAGAAAATTCTGGTCTGGGCTTCAGCTCTGTTGTAAGCTGACGGTGTGATCTCGGCAAGCTCAAAAAAGAGAAGAAAGCAAGCAAGATGATCTAGGGATCTCTTTTGGGTATACAAAACACAAATCATATCGAGGTTTGCAAAGCCCTTCCTGGTAAATGAAGCTGTTTCAATGCTCTGATGTGTCTCTACTCACACTTACCCCAATTCTCCGCAGGCAGAAACACTTCAAGAAATAATTCATCCAAGAAAGAAAATAGTCAATATTTTTCATTTGGGGATGGAGAGTCCTTCCTCTGGTAGACAACTGCTGTATCTCTGAACTAAATAGCAATAATAAACAATGAACTATCAAGCACCAGGTTCTAGGGAAGGCCTCAGTGTCTTTGTAAACTCATGTCAAAGATTTCAGGGTAATTCAGAGCTGTGTTCATATTTGATTCTGCTCTCTGGATGAACTACTTATTCTTAGGTCTTCCTACTGCATTCACTGAACTATACTTTCAGTTTCCCTCTGTGCCCACTTCTTTAAAAAAATAGTAATATAGTGACACAACTCTAAAATTGTTAAAATAAAACAATTTCTTGCAAGCAAATGAGTTTCAAATAAAAATGAGTTTGAACAGTGTTTATGAGTTTGAAATAGAAACAGTAATCCTATTTTATGTCAAATATAAAGCAATACTTTATTGAAAACCAAAGATACTTTTTACCCGGTCTATTTAAAGAAAACAAGGCCTGTATCCCGATTTCCCCTCAAGCATTCTTAAAGGTCAGGATTTAAAGAAAGGAAAAAAGAAGTTTTTCTCTCTCAACGTTTGTCCTTAAACAGATTAAAAAGTTGGTTGTTGGGGAGTGAAAAACTATGCCCATGTATACAGTATGTCTCTTGTATCAGAATTTCATGGCGCACGTGCGAGTGTGTGTGTGTGTGTGTGTGTGTGTGTGTGTGTGTGTGTCGGTATTTTTTTATTAAAACTAATTCTGCATTATCTGGCTTGGTCTTAAAGTAAAACCATGCTGGAACAAGATTAGGAATTAATCTTGTCCAACCAAAAGAACCCAAAGGCGAAGCTAAAATCATTCCATCAGCTGCCAGTAGTTAATTGCTCTTCTCTTACCTGATAAGGCAAAAGGAACAGGTTTTGCTACTTCTAGAAACGTAAACACAGAATCATTCCTCCAAAACAATTTTGCAGAATATATTTTTAATGAAAACTGGCTTACTCTCTGGGATATTGTACTTTACAAGAAATATATGTCAAAATAGATGTCAAATATATACATATATGTACATATACACATATATACATATCCTAAAGAGGATATGCTCCAAGTTCCTGCCTCAAACCTTTGGCATTTGAGCTCTAACAGCAATAGGAATGTCTCTGTTAGAATATTTGCCTGAAAATGCTCAGGGTCATAAAGGTGTCTTGTTATTCAAGGCTGTTTCCTTACCACCACAAGGCTTCTGTAATACAGTAATACTTCACTTTTGGAAAGACATGTGCCATCCCTTAGAGGCAGGTGGAAGAGATACTGGGGATACTGGTGATGGAAAAATGTGTACTGGTGGAGGGGATGGGTGTTGGAACATTGTATGATTGATACCTGATCACGGAAGCTTTGTAACTGTGTATCTCACCGTTGGAAACAAAACAAAACAAAACTGTTCCCATTTAAGAACAAAAGAGATGGGAGTTGGTTGCCAGGGTAACCAAGCATAAATAGAAGAGTAGAATTTTTAATCCCATTAGTCAATAACCAACGATGATCAATGATTTAATCAACTCTCAAGAACATTTGAAGAATGTCCATGGTGGGCAGCCAGAATCTTTCCACATGCCACCACACTGTGCCCCAAACTTCCTGAGGAGGGAAGTTCCTTTGTTTGAGACTCTAGTCTTGTCTCTTTATCTGGCTGTTGTTTTCTGTCTTCTAATTCCCTTGTACACTGGTAATCTCAGTAAGAAAAGAGTTTTTCTGCATTCTGTGAGCTGCTCAAGCTCAAGCAGAGAGGAGGGTTATGGGAACTTCTGCTTTATGGCCAGTGGATCAAAACAATAGGTAATGACCTGGGCTTGCAATTGACATCCTGTGTTAGAGAGGGTTGTGGAAACCTCCAATCTATTCTGAGTCAATCCTGGTTCAGGATCACAGGTGACAACTATGAACTGAGGTCATTTTTTTTTTTTTTTTTTGCTTTTTGGGTCACACCGGCAATGCTCAGGGGGCTACTCCTGGCTCTGCACTCAGGAACTACTCCTGGCAGTGCTCGGGGGACCATGTGGGATGCCGGGATTGAACCCAGGCTGGCACAGGCCGGCTGCGTGCAAGGCAAACGCCTTACCCGGGCTATCACTCCAGCCCCTTGAGGACATTTTTTATGGAATCTGATGCTGGCTCTGGTAGGTAGATCAGAATTGAGTTAAAAATGCAAGACACTCAGTTGGGCCTGAAGGATTATTGGAGATAGAAGAAAATCTGGATAATAGTTGGAATTAGATGATCAAAACAAAGAATCTCCCTAAATAATACAGAAGCAAGAGAGCCTTTCACATCTTTCTCTTCCTTTTCTTACTCTAAGAGGTATTTAATGGGAAGAAATAGATTTAAATTTATAAATTAAGCAGACTAATAGATTAACGATAGACACTAAAGGAATAACTAGATATACCATAAAATGTGGATGTGGTTTCTGTCTCAAAAATGTCCTATTGTCCATAAAATTTTCAGATTACGGTTCAGCAGGGCTAACTACAATTCAGAAAGCAAGGACCACTGTATACTAGTTTGAAAAAACAGAAGTAACCCATGAAGGTGTGAAATTGCCTTTCTGTAAGGCGCCATTCTTATTTATTTACCACTTTAAAATATTGCAAGCACTTCTAATCAACAAGCTGCTGGGAGCAAAGGCCATCACATCTGCCAAACTTAAAAATTACTGTGGGAATCAATTCCATGATTTCCATTCACCTTTGCTCATGGTCAGGTGCCCCTGATAATGAAAGACATGAAACAGAGTCACACAAAGGCACCTGTGGGATAATCACTCACCAGCTGCTGTTCTAAGGGAGGGACTGCATCATGATGGCCATATATTATAGCTGGGTTGTACTGACTGAAAAGGACTGGATAAAATACCTTCTTCCCTGCAACAATAAAAGAGAAATCCTCTTAAAACAATAATACAGTTATTAGTTTTGGTCATTTATATCTAGGAACATCACAAATAGCTCAACTCAGAGATTCTTTTTCTTGATTCAACTTTAAAGATATCTTAGAATAATAATGCTAGACTAGAACTGAACATTGAACACAGGCAAAGGGATATACATGATAAACCCCAAATGTATGCATTAAAAGCCACAATGTATAAGAAAAGGGGTCGGAGAGAGAGAGAGAAAGAGAGAGAAAGAAGGAAAATTGTGTGTCAAGGAGGCAGGCTGGGGGAGGGGAGGGAATCTGGTGACAATGGTGGTGGAAAATGTGCACTGGTGGAGGAATGGGTGCACTGGAACACTGTATGAATGAAATGCAATCATAAACAACTTTATAATTGTGTATCTCACGGTGGTATAGTTAAATATTTTAAAAAGAGTAGTTAATAAAAAATAAAATAATCAAGATATCTTAGATTTCTTTACCAGGTAGACCAGGTTGACAGTATAGTTCTGACTCCCTGGTACAGATGTGATACTCCAAATACTGGCTTTCCGTGGTCTGGACATCGATTGAGAGGAGGGTTGCAGCGAACCAAACCTAGTGCCCCAGCTGGAATCCTTCAGTGATGACTCATGGTGTCTGAAGGTCTGCCCAAGAGACTTTGGGCAACAAGAGTAGCGGGAGCAAGTTTAGGAAACTTGCACTTTAGCAAATTACGTAGGAAACTTTCAGTGTATCTGTAACTGACAGGCCATTCCAGTAGTCACCAGCTGGTTATCAGCACTGCCTATCATATCAGTCAAATACTCTGAAAATCATTTTCACATAGTGACTATCAGCTGCGCACAGCTCTTCCTCCTCAGTAATTTCCCATGGCTGTTTTCCCTTTATTTTCAGGCAACTTTTCCAAGTCCTTATCATCCCTGCTACACTTCTGGAAATGTTGGCTAATGGTGACTTCTCAGTTGAAAATGGAAAAGAGTAAGTCCTTTTATAAAAAAATGAATAAGTTCCTCAATTCCTCTTATAGGAAGCACAAATTTAGGATAGAGTCCCAAAACGGTTGTGGGACTCATACTTCAATACCAAAGGAAGAAACAAAACAAATTATTTTCCTGTTTGTTTTCACTGAAGTATGTAAAATAAGGCAGATTCAGAAGAAGGACTTCAAAGTGAAGCGTGAGAGAAACGTGTCAGACTGGGTTTGTGGATCTGCACCCCTCAGGAGAAAAGGGTGATCAACCCCCTACTACACACCTGGCTGTGTATTCAGCCTACAGGTATTGAGGAATTCGGAAGTGAAATAGATGTCCACATCACAGAAAAAGAGGAGGACGTTGCTTCCCTTCCAGAAGCGGGCTCCAACATCTAGTCCCTTTCCACGAGAAAATTCTCCATTCAGTTGGATGAAGGTAAAGTTCCTGAAGTTGGCAGCTCTAAAAGGGAAGATTAGACATAGTCAGTTATATACCCAGGCTTCGCAGACTCACAGATATCTCTCATTATTAAAACCCATCCACTCCTTGCCATATTTCTCTTCTCCCTGAAGAGACTGAGACAACCTGAGAAGTTTCAGAATGATCTAGAACCATAAGAAACTCAATGAAGTGAAGGACATGAATACTAAGTAAGTTTTAATACCAAATATTTCTCCAGAAAATTCGTATCTATATAGAAAATTACACATTTACAACTGTACTGATGATAATTACAAGATTTTTCTTTGCAATAAGAACACTTGAACCAGTGAAAATACCGAGAAAAGTTTTTTTTGAACCCAGAAAAATGTTTGTGTCTCTGTCTTTGCGAGGAGCACTCTGAAAGCAACCGCCAGATAAAGAAATTAAGTCACCTTGAAGTGACCCTCACTAGCATATTTTCCTGTGAATTCAATGGAGTTTAGGAATGGTACTTCTGCTACAGCCTACCCAAAAGATTTAAGCCTTTCAGGTAAAGCATGCGTACTTAGCAGGGAGAGCTAGAGAGCTAGCATGTATTAAGGAACCTATCCCAAATCAAATTCTCCCTCGGTTCAATCTCAGATCTTAAAATTCACTTCCAGAGAATTTTTTGAGACCTCAGTTGCCTCATCTGAAAACTAGGAATAATGGCACCTTCCTGAACTATCTCTCACATACTAGATAAAAAAAAACTTCCAAGAGTATCAAGTGCTATTTAATTATCAGCTACTGCTGTTATCACATAGGTGAAGATTCCTAGAAGAGTGAAGTCAATATGCTCTTTTTGTTTGGTTGTTCTTTCCCAGGAACAGTATAACATTCTGAAACGAGACATATTGCTAGCAAAAAATTTTAGGAATGTATTTATGACCCTAGTTAGACAGGGGATTCTCCTATTAGACATAACACTTGTGCTCTGTTCTAATTCATAATTCTACCCGGGCAGGGGTGTGGCATTAAGCAAACTCCCCAGTCTGTTTTCCTTCTACAGTTACTTCTTCTCCCAGTCATGAGCCCTGCCCCTATTGGGCTTACAGAGCCAATCCTCAAACTCTAATTTCTCTCTAGCCTTGATATATTCAAAACAAGTATGACTTTACAGTTTATAGTCTTAGGAACTACTTGATTCAGGTGAAGGTGTGTATTCTAATGTATGCATTTAGAAAACATACTGGAGTTAAGGTCTGTATTCTCAGTTACGATGTTGGGTCAGGTTAAGACAAATGTAGAGTGCATAAACTTGCCACATTATTAAGCTCTTGGGAGCCGAGCGATAGCACAGTGATAGGGCATTTGCCTTGCACACTGATGACCTGGGTTCAACCCCTGGCATCCCATATGGCCCCCCCCGAGCACTGCTAGGAGTAATTCCTGAGTGCAGAGCCAGGAATAACCACTGAGCATTGCTGTGTGACCCAAAAACAAAAACAAAAACAAATAAACTGCTCTTGGGTCTGACAATTTTCTCCAGAAAATTTGTTCTGGTAACTTTACCCCAACACTTCATCCTTGTTCAGATCTGGAAGTCACTTGATCACTTGAATCCCGTTATTCATCGATTTGCTCGAGCGGGCGCCAGTAACATTTCCATTGGACCCTATCACGTGCCAATGTAGCCCAATGGCATCTGGTTGATTCAGGAATATGAAGAGCCTCAAACCGTTCCTTCAGGGTCTTAACAAGGAAGTCTGACCATCTTGTAGGTGGGCGGCCACAGGATCTTTTGACATCCCATGGGATCCAGTCGGTAATGGCTCTAGTCCAGCGGTTGTCTCCAAATCGCATTACATGTCCAACCCATCTGATTTTCGATGCCTTGGCAAACGAGACAGCGTCCCTGATTCTGGAATAGCGACGGAGGTCAGAACTCCGATTCCTTCTCTCACTTGAGTGAGACGTGATATTCCAAGCATAGCTCTTTCGATGCCTCTCTGGGAGACCCGAATAGCATTCTCATCCTGCTTTCGTAGGGCCCAGGTCTCTGAGGCGTATGTTAATGCAGGGAGAACGGTGGAGTCGAAGAGATGTGCCCGGAGCTGGAGGTTCTTTGTCCTTTTAGCTATTTCTTCAATGCCTTTGAAGGCATTCCATGCCGCTCTCTTCCTCCCTGCGCAGCTCAGGTTTTAGGTCGTTCATCATGTTGACTTCTCGACCTAGGTACACATAACTGCTGCATTCAGAGATGTTTGTTCCATTGAGAGTGAATGGGGCCTCAGGATCTAGTTCATTTCTCATGAACATAGTTTTCTTCAGATTCAGCTGTAGACCTACCTTTCCACATTCTCGGTCAAAGTCAGCCAGCATTTGTGCTGCTTGGCTAATGTTTGGTGTTATTAGAACAATGTCATCAGCGAGCGGAGGTGGTGTAGTTGCCGACCATCTATCTTCACTCCCATTCCTTCCCATTCTAATTGTCTCATGATGTTCTCGAGGGTGGCACTGAAGAGTTTTGGTGAGATGGTATCACCCTGTCGAACCCCTCTTTTGACATCAATGATCACTTCTTTGTAGAATGGTGAGATCCTGGTGGTGAATCCGTAATACAGCTCACGAAGGATCTTGATGTATTGGGTTTGAACACCCTGTTTGGCTAGGGCTTCGATGACTGCTTCAGTCTCCACAGAATCAAAGGCTTTCTGTAAATCAATGAACGTGAGACAGAGTGGCATCTTGTACTCCCTACAAACCTCAATGAGTTTGGTTACTGTGTGGATATGGTCGATTGTGCTGAATCCTTTCCGGAAACCTGCTTGCTCGCATGGTTGACCTTCATCTAGTGTTCTGCTAATCCTGTTCAGGATGACTCGTGTAAACAGCTTGTAGATGACAGACAACAGGCAGATCTGGAAGTAAGCTTGAATTTTTTTTTTTATCATAGTGATCTGTATGCCCAATCTTGTCTGAGTCTTAGGGAAGGTATCCTTTTAGACTGAGATCACAGCAAGAGATTTGGGTTTGGAAGATACTGGCCTATGTGTTATTTACCTGGTTCCAGGGTCAAGAACAAAGTGCTTGCAGATATTTGTCTCATGATTATAATCCTAGCTATGCCTCTAATCTATTGGGGAAAGTCAATTTTTAACTTTGTATCAAATTCCTCATTATAAAAGCTTATGATTATGGAGCTCAAAGGCCCATTTACATTCTTTAGAATCTATGTTCATGAGTCTACCTTTAGTTCATCACTGTTCTATACTTTGAAGGAGTTTCTTCCTTTCTCAGAACTTTAATATGATTCTTTTTCCAACATGGGTGGCCACAGTTCCTATTTTCAGTGAGTAGTAGTGAAGTAATACTTCATTGCTTCTTAGGTTTTGGTTGGGTCCTCCTAAGCACAGTGTAGCCTCTATCTTACAGAACTGTTCTAGTGGAAGGAATCTCTACAGTCAAGTGTCATAGCCCTATTTCTCTAATTCTAGTTAAATTAATTCTCTATGCCATGTCTGGTCCATTATCAGAGCAGTTTTATAGTTGGAAAATGCCTAGAATTCTGTGTTCAACTATGGGAGTCTCCAGCCAAGTGACATGGAATGCTGGGATCTCACAGGCAGCCTTTTTTTGTCTCAAGGTTTATTTTCCCTGTCTAGGGTACAGAGATCTCTATCAACAAATTTTCAGAGCTAGAAGGACATAAATGCCTAAACACAAAGAATGAGCATACCCTTCCTCACCCAGGTTGTCTTTTTATTATTAAGGTACATATCCCAAGAGGTTTTCCACTATCATTCATCAGTAAATTAAAAACATAAAAATGTATTCAAATGATAGTTAGAAATATTCACTAAGGGAAGAGGAGCGCAGTTTCTGAAAATGCTATGTTAAAGGAACTGCTAATTATCCTCTTAAATGGATAACTGCCCATCTGTGAGAATATATCAATTATTTACAAAAGCCAAGTCACAGCAAGTGGTGAAATAAGAAGCCAAGACCTTGCTAGAAAGTGAGGTGGTATCATCAAAGATATGACAAGCTTTTAGGTGATTAGTGGTTGAGTAAATAGAAGATAGTAGAAAGCCATAAATTTAGGGTGAAAGTAGCACTTTGTGCTATACAGATGGCCCCAGTTTATAATAGATTGCTTACAATAATGTGAGACTTTACAACGGTGTGAAAGCAATACATATTCAGTGAATACTACATTTTGGGTTTAAATTTTGTTCTTTTTTTGGGATAGAAATCTGATCTAATACTTGCTCAAATGCTGGTCGTGGCAGGAACCAGTGACTTTCACAGCTACATGGTCACCAGGTCTACATGGTCTGTGTTCGACAGAGCACAGTGCAGAGGCAATTTGCAGATATTGTATTTTCATCTATCTAAAAACACCCATTTGAATATAAGATATTTAACATTTCATTATAAAATGGGCGTTGGGTGGGACGACTCTGCCCAACAGTGTGATGTAGTAAATATTCTATACATTTTTTAGGTAGAGCACTAAACTCATATATTCAAAAGGTTAGTGTACAGAAAGCATTTTTATACTTAATTCATGATATTTTGAACTTATGATGGTTTGTAAGCATTGCAACCTCATCATAAATCAAGGAAAATCTGTACACTTATCCAATATAAAAGGTACTCTAGTGTATTCTCTTCAAAAATTTCCCCTAGCCATGGTTTGAACTGCTGCTAATAAACACAGTTTCCTGCTCTGCATAGCAGAGCTGGGGGGAGGAGGGGTGCTGGGATTTGTGGTAAAACGGTCAGTGAGATTCATAGGAAATGGGCAGAAGTCTTTGTACCTGGTGCAGCTACTGACCCTTATTTGGAACAACTTAAAAGAAAGCTTAAGATATCAGCCCTTGTGCTTCAATGTGTTGCCTCTAGATAATAGAAACTCAGGAAACTGGTAGCTGGGGACCCTCCATATGGCTTAATGCAAATGGCAATATGCTTCCTTTTCTCTACAAGGAGGAAACAATCCATGTTATATCTGTGATCTCACTTCCCAAACTGAATATGCATTTCAAACCCACTCTCTGGCATGTCTAAAGGCTGTATTGAAAGATGCAGGAAGTGCTTCAGCGTCATGGGGCTTGAGGGGACAAGGCACATGCAGCACAAGCAATCTCTTCTAGCAGAAAGAGCCTCACCGACGAGTTCTATGCTGAGAAACAGGGTTGAGCTAGCAACACCAGAAGTGAGCAGACCAACTGACTTCTCCACACTCCTAGATCAGAAATTTCTATTTTGTCAAACAACTGAGCCTAGAAAAAGAATGTTTGTTTTTGCCAGGATGGGTGGCCCCAGTTTCTATTTTCAGTGAGTAGCAGAGAGGTAATATGCCGTTGTCTCTTTGGTTTTGGTCTGGTCCTCCTAAGCACAGCATAGCCTCCATCCTACAGAACTGTTCTAGAGGAAGGAATCTCTATAGTCAAGTTGGTAGCTCCTGTGGGGGTTTCATAGCCCCATTTCTCTAAATCTAGTTAAATTAATTCTCTATGCCCCATCTGGTCTGTTTTCAGAGAAGTTATACAGTTGGGAAATGCTTAGAATTCTGTCTGCTCAGCTATGGGCATCTCCAGCCAAGTGACATGGATCTCACAGGCAGCCTTCTTTGTCTCAAGGTTTATTTTTCCCTATCTCAAATTGCTGAGCAACTGATCCAGAATCTTGAAGCCAACATGATGAAGCTGCTTCAGAGTCAGTCTCCTTCCCTCAACACACCTTAAATCTTCACTGAAATACTACTTCTCCTTTGGACCGGGGGACTTATGAGGTCAGAGAACGCCCCTGCTCAACCACATGTATGGCTGTAGGAAAAGGCAGGAAGAACATGCTGCAGTACGTAACACTGATTTGCCTCCATGAATCCTGGCACATAGATAGACAGATAGATAGATAGATAGATAGATAGATAGATAGATAGATAGATAGATAGATAGATAGAGAGATAGAGAGATAGAGAGATAGAGATAGATAGATAGATAGATAGATAGATAGATAGATAGATAGATAGATAGATAGATAGATAGATAGATATAGATATAGATAGATATAGGTATATATATATATAACATGGCTATGAGTCTACCTGGACTCTGCTCAGTGCTCCTCCCAAATGGGCTTCCTTTTGACCAAGGACCCCTCTCTGCCACATGGCCCATGGTATGGTCTCTCATACCTCACTGCAAACGGAATGCCTTCTATGAGCTTTATGGATTCTTTGACTATTCCTGCCTCTGTCTTTTTTCTAGTATTTGGTTCTGTACTTTGTTGCAGTTGTTTATTCAGACATAAACTCTAAGTCTGTGGAGGATAGGGATGTTCTACAAGATCATCTGGACTTGTGCAGGAAGTGGCACACACAGAAACGCAGTAAGCAATCAAGAAACACTGTATTTATTAAAAGATGCCACTGGAAAACTCTGAAGTGCACCTCCTGTATCCCACTGTTGGAGAGCACTGTCTGAGATGTCTTTTTCACCAGGGTGAATATTGGAGAATCTTTCAAACACCATAAATTGGCCTGTCACATCAAAATAGAGGTGCCAACTGACTGCTAAGGACAGACATAAATTCAAGTTTTAAGCATATGACAAATAGGGATGACAAAATAAAAGAGCCGAGGGAAGTAAGATGAAATTTGTTTGAAATATTTAATATAACAATACAAAGCAAAGCAATATTTAGTGACATGCCTCAAGTAATGATTTAGTAAGAAATGGACATTTTTCATGGGCATTGTATCCCCACACTCTGAAATTCCCTGTGATGAATTCCAAAAGGTCACATTATTAGTTCTAACTATTTCTTCTTATTTTCTTCTTCAATTGTATTATTAAAGAAGGAAACTTCAGAATTTCTCGTTTTATTGCATTATTTTATATAATAAGTATTGTGCATAGAATTTTTCAAAGTACAAGTCATTCTGACAGCAGTTAGAATGACCTGAGAAAGCTACCATATATGGAGATTTGATTTCTTTAATTCACTTGCATTTCCCAGAAATACTGGATTAAAGATAAAAGATTATACTGTCTAGTATGATATATTAAGAGATTTCTCATTACTGCAAGAAAATTCTCTTAATGTGACAAGTCCCACAATATCCTTTCAATTTTTTTAAGTAGACAGAAACTAATCAGTATTACTTTAATGTACAATTACAACTTTTTTTTATTATTTATTTTTTTTATTAAATAACAATAAGATACACAGTTACAAGACTGAAGGTTGTTCATGACTGGGTTTCAGTTATATGATGTTCCAACACCATCCCTTTACGGTGTAAATTTCCCACCACAATCTGTCTCCAGTTTCTCTGACACATTTCACCCACTACCCGCCTCCCCTGCTTCTATGGCAGGCACTTTTCTTCTCTCTCTCGCTCTTTTCTTTTGCGTATTATGGTTTGCAATACAGATTCCAAAAGGTTTATATATATTATATATATCCCTTTATATATATATCCCTTTATATATATTGAAGTAGATAAAGTTCTTGTCCAGAGTGATCATTTCTATTATTGTCATACTGGTCCCTTCTACAAATAAATCACTTTTAGGTTTTAATTCTCATTTCTTTTTTTTTTTTAAGTATTTTATTATACCACCGTGAGATATACAAATAAAAAGATATACAATTAAAAAAAGTCATGTTTGGGTTTTGGTCATACAGTGTTTCAGCACCCGTCCCTCCACCAGTGCCCATCTCCCACCACCAACAACCCCGGTTCCCTCCCCCCTTCCCCAGCCCTAATCCATGGCAGGTTCTTTATTTCTTTCCATTTCTCTCTCTTTCTCTTTTCCTTCCCTTCCAGACTGGGAACATCCCAATTACAACTTTTAATCGAATAAAATCACTAGGGTTCTATTTACTGGAGACATCTGAATACAATAAAGAATTTAAACGTATTCTGAACCAGTTTTTTGATACCTTCAATAATTCAGAATATTCTATATTCTAAGACAAGTCTGCATATATAATTCTGTGAGCAAGTTTGTTTTGAAAGATAAGCAAATTGGTAGCTGGAGAAATAGCACAGCATGTAGGGTATTTGTCTTGCACATGGCCAATCTGAGTTCAATCCCAGAATCCCATATTACCCTGAGCACTCCCAGGAGTAATTTCTGAATGAAGAGCCCGGAGTAAGCTCTTGGTACCACTGGGTGTAGCCCCTAAACAACACCACTCAAACAAAAAAGTGAAATTGGAAAACCTTTAATCTACCTATGAAAATGGGGAAAAATGGAGAAAGCATTTGACAAGATCCAATACCCATTCATGAGTAAAACCCTCCAGAGAATGGGAATTGAAGGACCCTTCCTCAATATAGTCAAAGCCATCTACCAAAAGCCCACAGTGAGTATCATTCTCAATGGGGAAAAATAGAAAGCCTTTATCCTTAAGATGAGGGACAAGAAGGGTTGTCCACTCTCACCTCTTTTATTCAATATAGTACTGGAAGTACTTGCCATAGCTATCAGAGAAGAAAAAGACATTAAAGGCATCCAGATAGGTGAGGACGAAGTCAAGCTATCACTATTTTCAGATAACATGGTATTATACCTAGACTAAACTCTTGGCCAAAAAACTCTTAGAAATAATAGATATTTATAGTAGTGTGGCAGGGTACAAAATCAATACCCAAAAGTCAGTGGCTTTCCTATATACAAATAATGAAAGAGAAGAAAGGGATATTAAGAAAATTATTCCACTCACAATTGTGCCACAGAAAAGCAAATACCTAGGAATCAGCATAACCAAGTTTGTATCGGACCTGTACAAAGAAAACTATAAGACACTACTCCAAGAAATTAAAGGACCTGAGGAAATGGAAACACATTCCCTGCTCAGGATGGAGAGAATTAACATTGTCAAAATGGTAATTCTCCCTAGAGCTTTGTACTGATTCAGTGCGGTCACAATAAGGATAGTCATGACAGTCTTCAAAGAAACTGACTAAACACTCCTGAAATTCATATTGAATAATAAACCTCCCCACGGATAGCTAAATCAATCCTTGGGAAAAAGAAGATGGGAGCCATTGCCTTTCCCAACATCAAACTGTTCAACAAAGCAGTAGTAATTAAAAAAGCATGGTATTGGAATAAAAACAGATCTGTGGACCTATGGAATAGAGTTGAGTATCTTGACACCCATCCTCAAACACATAACCATTTAATCTTTGATAAAGGTGCAAAGAGTCCGAAATGGAACAAGGAAAGTCTCTTCAACAAGTGGTGCTGGGAAAACTGGGCAGTTACATGTAAGAAAATGAATTTGACCTCTGTCTAACACCATGCACAAAAATCAGATCAAAATGGATTAAAGATATCAATATCAGACCTGAATCCAGAAAGTACAATGAAGAAAATATAGGAGAAGCTCTCCATGACATTGAAGCTAAAGGCATCTTCAAAGGTGAAACAAAACTAACAAAACAACTAGAAGCAAAGATAAACATATGGGATTACATGAAACTAAAAAGCTTCTGCATCTCAAAAGATACAGTGACCAAGATACAAAGACAGTTCACAGAATGGGAAAGAATATTCACCCACTACCCATCTGATAAAGAGTTAATATCCAGGATATATCAGGCACTGGTAGAACTTTACGAGAAGAAAACAAACAACCCCATCAAAAAAGTGGGGAGAAGAAATGAATAAACTCGACAAGGAGGAAATTCAAAAGGCTAAAAGACATATGAAAAAATGCTCATCATCACTAATCATCAGAGAGATGCAAATCAAAACAATAATGAGATATCTCACACCACAGAGACTGGCGTATATCCAAAAGAGCAAGAACAATAAGTGCTGGTGTGGATGCAGGGAAAAGGGGACTCTCATCCATTGTTGGTGGAAATGTTAACAGGTACAGCCTTTTTTGGAAAACTATTGGACATTCTTCCAAAGACTAGAAATTGAGCTCCCATTTGACCCAGCCATACCACTCCTGGGGATATACCCTGGGAAACCAAAAGCACACAGCAGAAACACCATCTGCACTTTTATATTCATAGCATCACTATTCACAATAGCCAGAATCTGGAAACAACCAGTGTTGTTTCATATATATGTGTGTGTGTGTGTTGTTGTTGTTTCATATATATGTATATATACAGATATATACATATATACAGTGTTGTATATATTTGTCATGCAAATAAATGTAGTCATCATATATGTATACATATACATATATACATATATACGTATATACGTATATATGTATATATGTATATGTATATATATATATATATGTATATATATATACATTCCATCCAGCAGAAGAGCTGATCACAAGCCCTGCTCATCATAGTCCCACCCTACAGCAGTCTATTTCAAGCCCAGGTGTGCCTGACCCAGAGATTCAGATTCACAAAGCAGAGCTTCTACCGGTTCTCCCTGTGTCCAGCTGATCATGAGGCACCTTGGAAGGTAGGAGGGTTCCTAGCCCTCCCCACCATCCCAGCAGAGCCTCACAGAAGCCAGAGGAACCCCCATACCATGAGGGCTGCCATTTTCAACATCCAGACTACACAGCATGTCAGAGTTCCAACCAGCAGAAAAGCCGATCTTTCCCCATCTCGGTTCATCAATAAATGCTCGAGATGAGAGGCTACTACAAGAGTATCCCACCCGCACAGCAGAGCCTGGCAAGGTGCCTGTGTCGTACTGATATGCCAAAAAGCAGAAACAATTATAGGCCTCATTCCCATGACCTAAATAATGGTTTGAGGCTCTTCGTGTTCCTGGAGCGAGCGGATGCCCTTGGGCTTCACTACCATGTGACAGGACATATGAAGATGTTACTGGTGCCTGCTCAAGCAAATTGATGAACAACAGGAAGACAAGTGATACAAGTGATATATACTATTATTACACCAATATCCAAGGTCAGGCAAAACATGGATCAGGAGGTTTTGTCAAAAGTGGATATTAACACAAACATGTGGGAGCCAGAGGTTAGGTAAGACAGAGAAAAGAACAGTGTGCTAATAATTGTTAAAAGTGCTAATACCAACCTAGAATTGAGCATTAAATACAGACAAAAAGATACACATGATAACTTCTAAATGTATGTATTACCATCCACAATATGTAAGAGAAGGAAGAGAAGAGAAAGAAAAAGAGAAAGAAAGAGAAGAGAGAGAAAAGGAGAAAGAGAGAGAAGAGAAAAAGAACTGTTATAGAGGCAGGCTGAGGGAGGGGAGAGGGAATCGGGGACATTGGTGGTGGGAAATGGGCACTGGTGGAGGGATGGGTGCTGGAACACTGTATGACCGAAACCCAAACATGAATATCTTTGTAATTGTATATCTCAAGGTGGTATAATAAAATATTAAAAAAATTAAATTAAATTAAAAAAAGAAAATGGGGAAAATACTAGTACAATTATGAAGGAAAGAGAAAATATTACAATAATATATAAATAAATATAAATAACATCATAAATAAATAAAAATAACATCATAAATAAATATACAATAACATATAAATAGATATAAATAACATAATATAAATAACATCAATGAGAGGGACCAGAGAATAATACAGTTGATAGTTTGATCCCTACATCATATATGGTCTGCCAAGCCCCTTTTTCAAGAGTGACACACACTTCAGAGCCAGGATTAAATCCTGAGTATGGCCAAGTGCCCCCAAAATAAACCCCATGCACAAAAGTCAGATCAAAATGGATTCTAGATCTCAACATCAGACATGAATCTATAAGGTACATCAAAGAAAACATAGGAGAAACGGCTCTACGACATCGAAACGAAAAGTATCTTTAAAGATGACACACCACTGACCAAGCAAATGGAAGCAAAGATAAACAAATGGGATTATATAAAACTAAAAAGCTTCTGCACCTCAAAAGAAACGGTGACCAAGATACAAAGACAATCCACAGAGTGGGAAAGGATATTCACCCAATACCCATCTGACAAGGGGTTAATATCCAGGATATATCAGGCACTGGTAGCACTCCACAAGAAAAAAACAGCCAACCCCATAAAAAAATGGGGAGAAGAAATGAACAGAAGCTTCCAAAAAGAAGAAATTCGAATGGCCAAAAGGCATATGAAAAAGTGTTCCTCATCTTTAATCATCAGGGAGATGCAAATCAAAACAACAATGAGGTACCATCTCACACCACAGAGACTGGCACACATCCAAAACAGCAAGAACAACCAGTGCTGGCGTGGATGTGGGGAAAAAGGACTCTGATCCACTGTTGGTGGGAGTGCCGACTGGTCCAGCCCTTTTGGAAAACAATATGGGCATTCCTCCGAAAACTAGATACTGAGCTCCCATTTGATCCAGCAATAGCACTCCTGGGAATATACCCGAGAGACCGAAAAACACATAGCAGAAACACTATCTGTACTTCTTTAGTCATCTCTGCGCTATTCACTATAGCTAAAATCTGGAAACAACCTAAATGCCCGAGAACAGAGGACTGGCTAAAGAAACTGTGGTTCATCTACACTATGGAATACTATGCGGCTGTCAGAAAAGATGAAATTATGAAATTTACCTGCAAATGGATGGACATGGAGACTATCATGCTGAGTGAAATTAGTCAGAAGGAAAAGGACAGATATAGAATGACTGCATTCATTAATCCGACATAAATAGATACCAGTATTTTACTAAATGTGGGAAATGGTAATGGCAGATTAAAACTCACCACTGAATATATACAAAGAGACTTAAGTGATAAACTCTAAATACCTGCAGGGCTAGCCACAATGTGTAAAATAAGAGGGAGAGAGATGCAGAGACAGAGAGAGACAGAGAGAAAGAGAGGAAACTGGGGTACCTGCTATTAAGGCAGCATCGGGGGTGGGCAGGAGGGGGTGGGGTACATTGGTGGTGGAAATGGGGCACTGGTGGAGGGATGGGTGCTGGTATACTGTATTACCAAGAACCAATTATGAACACCTTTGTAATTGTATGTTTCACTGTGGTATAATAAAAAATAAAAAAAAAAAAAAAATATTTATTAATTAAAAAAAATAAACCCCAACAGGAATCACCAATATTACCATGAATTATTTTATATAAATAACATGAGCACCTAAAGACATACAAATTACTTAAGACAGAATATAAATAACAGAAAACTTCAACTGACCATTGAAAAGGAGATTCACTTAATAACAGTAATTTCCCATTGAATAAAATTCTGGGCTGTATTGTTTCACAAGTGAATTTTCTAATGATTCTTAAATTCTTCCAAAACAGTGACAAGGAAGGAACACTTCCAAACTGATTTTATGAGGCTAGCATTGCCCTGATCCCAAAGTCAGATAAGAACACTACAAAAATCACACAGATATTTCTGATGAATACAGATGCAAAAGCCCTCAAAAAATACTGTCAAACTGGATTAAAGAGCACATTAAAAGGGCTACACAAAGGAAACATGTTATACAAGCACAAAGAAAGGATAGAGGTTAGAGTGACAGTACAGCAATTGAGGCATCTGTCTCCACAGAGTTGACCTGTGTTCAATCCCTGGCCCTTAACCCTGGGAGGAGTTATCAGTGTACACAGAGCCAGGAATAAGTCTTGAACAAATTTGGATATGGCACAAAAAAAGAAATTCAAGATATCATCACAGATTATCATCATGGAAAAAATATTTTTATTCTTTTATTAAGGTATGGTGATTTAAAATTTATTCATGGGACCAGAGTAATAGCACAGCAGGTAGGGCACTTGCCTTGCATGTGGCTGACCCGGGTTCTATCCCGGAATCTAATATGGTTCCCCCAAACACCGCCAGGAGTTATTCCTGAGTGAATAACCCTTGAGCATTGTGGGTGTGACCCAAAAAGCAAAAAAAAAAAAAAAAAGTAATTAACAGTTGAGTTTTAGGCCTACAATGTTCCAACACCAAACCTACCACCAGTGTCAATATCATTCCACCAATGACCCCAGTTTCTCTGCAACCCCAATCCTGCCTCTTTGAATATGATATTTTTAATTCTTGTTTTAGTTTGTTTCCCATACTTTCAGTTTTCTTATTTATATGCTTCAGATATAGAGTTATACCATACCCCTAAATAGCCAGTATATCCAACACACCCAATCCTTGCCCCTATGACCTTCTTTTCATCTCTTCTTACTCAATTTATTTTCTTCCCACTAGTTCCAGAGGCCCCATTCACTCTCAATGGAACAAACATCTCTGAATGCAGCAGTTATGTGTACCTAGGTCAAGAAGACAACATGATGAACGGCCTAAAACCTGAGCTGCGCAGGAGGAAGAGAATGGCATGGAATGTCTTCAAAGGCATCAAAGGAATAGTTAAAAAGACAAAGAACCTCTGGCTCCGGGCACATCTCTTCAACTACACCTTTCTCCCTGCATTAACATATGCCTCAGAGACTGGGCCCTACAAAAGCAGGATGAGAATGCTATTTTATTTGGGTCTCCCAAAGAGGAATCCAAAGAGCTATGCTTGGAATATCATGCCTCACTCAAGTGAAAGAAGGAATCCGGAGCTCCGACCTCCATTGCTATCCCAGAATTGGGGGATGATATCTCGTTTTTTTTTTTTTTTTTTTGGAAAACTAAATAAGCATGTGTAAAATAATAAAACTGGAACAGTATCTCACATTTTACACAAAAGTCAATTTTGTAAAGTGGATCAAAGACCTGTGATCAGACTGGAATACATAAAGAACACTGAGGAAATTACCAGCATAATAATCCAAGATTTGGACTTCTAAGGTGTTTACAATTATATGATTCCACTGGCAAAGGAAACTTGAAAAAATAAACAAATGGGACTACATTAAATAATAGTTTCTGCATAGCAAAAGCATCACAGGCTAAAACTAAAAGACATCCAACTGAATGGAGGAGAATATTTCTATTCAACACAACAAATAAAGCCTTAGCATCCAAGATATATAAAGAAGTCACACAGCTAAACAATGAAAAAAAATCATTATTCCAAAAATTACTTCCCTTCCATTCAATGATATGAGTTATTGGCAGACATCACAACAACTTCACCCACAAAGACAAGTTTTCCTCAAGAACCAGGACAAACTCCTTTAAAGAATCATAAAAATGTAAGACCAACAAAATATGTAATTTAACATTCTAACAATATTATTATCTGGAGGGCATGTTTGAATCCTTCAAAGAAAAATTTATCTGGATAAAAAAAGATGTAAATATCTAAAGCGATGGGCACAGATCCACAAGGAAAACAAGGCAGGATAATTTTGAGTTCCTCTCTAGCAAGTGCCAGTGAGATGAATGGCCACAGACTGGAGTGCTGCCCTCCTCTGGGAGGTGTTTCCAAGACGCCTTATCTCCCTGGAAGAGACTCACTGTGCAGCATTTTTTCATTTTAGCAGATGTGATCTTATACAACTATTCCTCACTTAAGAAAAAATTTAAAACAACATTTGGTACTTTGGTTGGTGGGCGTGCAGTAACTTTTTACACAAAAAAATAAAAAATTGAAACATTACTGCAATAACGTTAGCTTAAACACAATAAAATTTTGATTAAAAGCAAAGAATTAAATATTCACAAAATAAGCATGTACAAATTCAGGCCTATTACCTGTATAAATAAAGGAAGGAAGAGTGACTAATGAAATAAAATGACAGAGTTAGTGACCAGTACTCAATTCTATCATCTTGGACTAGTCATTTAACTTCATGATATTGTTTCTTCATTTATAAGATGAGGATAATAATAATAAATCACCTGGTTGTTGTTTGGAGCTAGGATTTGGGCAAGTATCATTTTTGAATGTTAATTAACTTGTTTTTAATTGCAGTAAATGATAATTTTGATCTTTCATTATAAAGTTTATAGCATGTATACTTAATGTCTGGAAGGTGACTAAAAACATCAGGTTTGGAACCCACTGATGACTAAAAAAACTAAATAAAATAACAAATCAAAAATTATCACTGTATCACTGTCTTCCCATTGTTCATCCACGAGTGCACCAGGAACATCTCCATACGTCCTGTGGAAAGCAAGTGTAGTCCAAGGGCATCTGCTTGCTCCAGGGACAGGAAGAGCCTCAAACCATTTTTCAGGTCATGGAATTAAGGTCCATTATTGTTACTGGTTTTTGGCATATCAAATAAAACACCCGTAGCTTGCCAGGCTCTGCCGTGTAGGTGGTATACTCTCAGTAGAAGGCTCTCATCTCGAGCATCAAAAATTATAGATACAAACAAAACAAACCAAGACCTTTCATCTAACTTTTCCTTTGCTAAAGCATTCCTGAATACATGTGCTGAATAAATCTTTCAAAAAGGCAGAAAATGCTGATGCATACTATGGCTAGACAGGTCCCCAACCTCTATCATCCCCCCACCCCACAACTCTTTCATGTCATAAACTTGTTATGTCACATACTTGTAACATTCTATTGGGTGTTTTGGTTTTCTGTTTTTTGTTGGGGGTTTTGCTGTGCTAAAGAAATATTCCTGGCTAGTGTTTAGCCAGGAATTCTGGGCACTGTTTCATTTCTAATACTTCATTTCAGGTGATACAAAAGTTGCCATTGCCCCTTCATAATTAGGAATGATAAAGTTGTAAAATTAAACATCAACTCATCTTGGGGCGGCGATAGCCCAGCGGGTGGGGCATTTGCCTTGCGCGGCCGGCCCATGCCGGCCCTGGGTTCGGTCCCCAGCATCCCATGTGGTCCCCGAGCACCGCCAGGAATGGTTTCTGAGTGCAGAGCCAGGAGTAACCCCTGAGCATCGTTGGGTGTGACCCAAAAAAAAAAAACACCATCAACCCATCTCAATTCATCTATGATTCTGAGTTCCAAGCAAATGTTTAACTGTCTCAGTATTTCTTAAAGCTCAGATCTTGGGCCGCCTAGTTCAGTGTCATAGGCAGGCGTTATTTCAAGTGTTGGTTCCCAGAGTTTATGTCAAGCCCCAAAAAATTCACTTAGATTTTTTATTAGCCACAATTTCTGAAGTTGGGTCTCAGAAATGTGAATTTTTAAAAAGAATGCTATATTATTCCATCACTGTATCACTGTCTTCCCGTTCATCGTCGATTTGCTCGGCGGGCACCAGTAACATCTCCATATGACCTGTCTCATGCAAGTAGAGCCCAAGGGCACCTGCTTGCTCCAGGAACATAAAGAGCCTCAAACCATTCCATCAGGTCATGGGAATGAGGTCTATAATTGTTACTGGTATATGGCATATCAAATACGACACGGATAGCTTGCCAGGCTCTGCCGTGCGGGTAGCATACTCTTGTAATCATCTCAAAATCCAGCATTTATTTATGAACCGCACAGCTGCAAGCGGCAAGCGAGCCGGGCTGTGATAGGCTGGTCTGCTGGGTGGAGTTCTGACGAGGGGAAGTCCGGATGTGGAAAATAGAGGTCCTCATGGAGTGGGGGTTGTCTGGCTTGTTGTGAGGCTCTGCTGGGGTGGCTGGCCAGGGCCAGAACCCTCCATATTATTCCATAATGCGTTAGAATTCTAAATTACTCCAAAGTACATTAATATTAGAGAAACACTGACCTAGGCTTTATTATAGGAGTGACTAAAGCTTAATACAGAACACTATGAAATAGAGATATATTTTGAGAAATGTTTTATACTGTTATGTATGGCAGAGATTCTTAAAATGTAATTTGACTCATGACCCATTTTTGCCTGGGAATTCCAACAGGGGTGAGCATTGCTAGGAACACCTCAAATCCATTACATAGTTGATGTTTTTGTTTGTTTGGGGTCACATTTGGTTGTGCTCAGGGGTTTTTCCTGACTCTACACAGGCATCACTCTCGGCAGCACTTCTGAAATGAAATGGGGTGCTGGGAATTAAAGCCAGGTTTGCTTCTACCTACTATATCATCTTTCCAGCCCCTACATGGTTAATATTCAATTAAGGTTTTTTTAAGAATCTTGAACTATGCCAGAGTTTTCATGACCCTAGCATTCAGTTAACTATTTCACATGGGGTTATGACCCACTGTTTAAGAATCTAGGATTATATACAATGACACAGACTATATACATATCATTGAAATTCAACTTTCGTGAAATAATATTTATCCTTACTACTTGTGATATATCTTCTAATATATTCTGTTATTATATCTTCTATTATATTCTGCTTCATTTTTTTCAAGTACTGAACATAGCCCACCACCAACTGGGAACTCTTTGGCACCATTGCAGCAACATGGGGAAGATACCATCATTGGCGACATCGATGAAGAATACAACCGACTGGTTCAACACCTCCATGATTGTGCGAAGAATGCCGAGAGAGAGAAAGACACAAGAGGGCGCCTGTCTTCAGAAACTCTCGAGCTCATTCGCCAGCGTGGCAAGGCGCGAGCCTCAGGAGACCAAATGCTAACATCCAAGCTTGCTAAACAGTGCAGAGAAGCGATAAAAGAAGACCTCAAAGACAGAAGAGCAGAAATACTGGAAGATGCAGCAGAAGCCGGGAAAAGCATTAACACTGCCCGCCTGTCCTTTTGCCAACTATAAGACCAAGATGACTGTCCTCCGACACCCTGATGGATCTATCACATCTTCCAGAAAGGCAATGGAGAAGATTATCCATGACTTCTACTCAAATCTCTTTGATAGTCACATCCACCTGCCCACATACCAAATTCCACAGGATGGATATGTCATTCCCAACGTTCTCCCTTCTGAAATCCGACATACCATCTCATCGGTAAAGAAGGGAACAGCACCAGGCCCAGACAAAAGTCATACCCAAACACCTGAAGAATCTGCCGTCGGTACTCATCAATACACTAGCTCGGCTCTTCACACGCTACCTGTCTGAATGCAAGGTGCCCTCCCAATGGAAAACCAGAAGGACAGTTCTACTGTTCAAGAAGGGAGACATTCACGACATTGGCAACTATCGCCCCATCTGCCTGTTGTCTGTCATCTACAAGCTGTTTACACGAGTCATCCTGAACAGGATTAGCAGAACACTAGATAAAGGACAACCATGCGAGCAAGCAGGCTTCCGGAAAGGATTCAGCACAATCGACCATATCCACACAGTAACCAAGCTCATCGAGGTTTGTAGGGAGTACAAGATGCCACTCTGTCTCACGTTCATTGATTTACAGAAAGCCTTTGATTCTGTGGAGACTGAAGCAGTCATCGAAGCCCTAGCCAAACAGGGTGTTCAACCCCAATACATCAAAATCCTTCATGAGCTGTATTACGGATTCACCACCAGGATCTCACCATTCTACAAAGAAGTGATCATTAATGTGAAAAGAGGGGTTCGACAGGGGTGATACCATTTCACCAAAACTCTTCAGCGCCACCCTCGAGAACATCATGCGACAATTAGAATGGGAAGGAATGGGAGTGAAGATAGATGGTCGGCAACTACACCACCTCCGCTTCGCTGATGACATTGTTCTAATAACACCAAACATTAGCCAAGCGGCACAAATGCTGGCTGACTTTGACCGAGAATGTGGAAAGATAGGTCTACAGCTGAATCTAAAAGAAAACTATGTTCATGAAGAATGAACTAGTTCCAGAGGCCCCATTCACTCTCAATGGAACAAACATCTCTGAATGCAGCAGTTATGTGTACCTAGGTCGAGAAATCAACATGATGAATGACCTAAAACCTGAGCTGTGCAGGAGGAAGAGAGCGGCATGGAATGCCTTCAAAGGCATCGAAGAAATAGCTAAAAGGACAAAGAACCTCCAGCTCTGGGCACATCTCTTTGACTCCACTGTTCTCCCTGCATTAACATATGCCTCAGAGACCTGGGCCCTAAGAAAGCAGGATGAGAATGCTATTCGGGTCTCCCAGAGAGGAATCAAAAGAGCTATGCTTGGAATATCACACCTCACTCAAGTGAGAGAAGGAATCGGAGTTCTGACCTCCATCACTATTCCAGAATCAGGGACGCTGTCTCGTTTGCCAAGGCATCGGAAATCAGATGGGCTGGACATGTAATGAGATTTGGAGACAACCGCTGGACTAGAGCCATTACCGACTGGATCCCATGGGATGTCAAAAGATCACGTGGCCGCCCACCTACAAGATGGTCAGACTTCCTTGTCAAGACCCTGAAGGAATGGTTTTTTTTTCCTTTTTTTTATTTTTTTTATTTTTTTAATTTTTTTTATTATACCACCGTGGAAACATACAATTACAAAGGTGGTCATAATTGGTTCTTGGTAATACAGTATTCCAGCACCCATCCCTCCACCAGTGCCCCATTTCCACCACCAATGTACCCCTGCCCCTCCCACCCCCACCCGCCTTAATAGCAGGTACCCCAGTTTCCTCTCTTTCTCTCTCTATCTCTCTCTGTCTCTGCATCTCTCTCCCTCTTATTTTACACATTGTGGCTAGCCCTGCAGATAGTTAGAGTTAATCACTTAAGTCTCTTTGTGTATATTCAGTGGTGAGTTTTAATCTGCCATTACCATTTCCCATATTTATTAAAACACTGGTATCTATATCCTATTAATGAATGCAGTCATTCTATATCTGTCCTTTTCCTTCTGACTAATTTCACTCAGCATGATAGTCTCCATGTCCATCCATTTGCAGGTAAATTTCATAATTTCATCTTTTCTGACAGCCGCATAGTATTCCATAGTGTAGATGAACCACAGTTTCTTTAGCCAGTCCTCTGTTCTCGGGCACTTAGGTTGTTTCCAGATTCTAGCTATAGTGAATAGCGCAGAGATGAATAAAGAAGTACAGATAGTGTTTCTGCTATGTGTTTTTCGGTCTCTCGGGTATATTCCCAGGAGTGCTATTGCTGGATCAAATGGGAGCTCAATATCTAGCTTTCGGAGGAATGCCCATATTGTTTTCCAAAGGGCTGGACCAGTCGGCACTCCCACCAGCAGTGGATGAGAGTCCCTTTTCCCCACATCCACGCCAGCACCGGTTGTTCTTGCTGTTTTGGATGTGTGCCAGTCTCTGTGGGGTGAGATGGTACCTCATTGTTGTTTTGATTTGCATCTCCCTGATGATTAAAGATGAAGAGCACTTTTCATATGCCTTTTGGCCATTCGAATTTCTTCTTTTTGGAAGCTTCTGTTCATTTTGAAGGAATGGTTTGAGGCTCTTCATATTCCTGAATCAACCAGATGCCATTGGGCTACATTGGCACGTGATAGGGTCCAATGGAAATGTTACTGGCGCCGCTCGAGCAAATCGATGAATAACAGGATTCAAGTGATCAAGTGATCAAGTGAACATAGCCCACTAAATCAACTTCACAACTCTAATGAATCAAAAACTGACAAAACTTAATCTATTGCAACCAACTGAAATTGCTGCAGGTTCAGTTGCATAAGCAGAAATCTCAACTGAAGAAACACTGGATACCAAGGCAGAGAAGATAGTTCAAGTAGTATTGCCCATGCCTCCAGGACTATCACATGTGAGTTTCTGGGTTTAATTCCCCCTACATAGTGGTCCCATGCAACATAACTATCACTATCACTACCACTATCCTCCCGTTGATCATCTATTTGCTAGAGTGGGCACCAGTAATATCTCCATCTGTCCTGTCTCATGCTAGTAGAGCCCAAGGACATCTATTCGCTCCAGGAACATAAAGAGCTTCAAACCATTATATTAGGGCTTGGGAATGAACAAATATAATTGTTATTGGTATTTGGCATATCAAATAAAACAGGGCAGCTTGCCAGGCTTGCCATGCAGATGGCATACCCTTGCCATGCAGGTGACTACCTTTAGAGGTAGTCACCTCTAACAAACTGATTTTCTCACACCAAGTTTCCCCTCATGGGTAGATTAATTTTTATACCCTCATGGGTAAAACATTTCTAGAGAGAAATTTTCCAAGGTAGTAAGTGAACTGCTTTTGCCATTTAGCCTTTTCTTGTTCAGACTGTTTATTCTTTCCTCACCAAGCACCTTTCTGATGGAGCTTGTTATGTAGGTCATCATGTGTGTTGACATGAAAAAGAATGGCTCATAGGAGACCTGTACATTCTATTCACTAGAAAGGTTACTTTCCATGTCTACAATATGTATTCCCACTTGTCCACCAGACTAAGGAAAACTTAGTTTATCCAGCAAATTCATCGTCAACCTCTGATGTGCTTGAAAGCCCAACAGCTCAACCCTGGAAGAAAGTGAGTCATCTGGACAACTGAGCCTTAAGAAATAGGGATTTGGGGCACTGACCCACGTACAGTAAAAAATCTTTATATAAACTTTGACAAGTCCAAAACTTAACTTCCTATTAATCTGCTATTAATAGGAAGCAAATATATGAACTAGTGGTCCTCAGCCACCAGTCCACAAGAATAGAATGGCTGAAAACCAGACTGTTTTGAGCTGTTGAAGATATAGTGGGTAGGGCTCTTGCCTTGCACATGGCTGGGGATCAACCTGGGTCTGAATCCTAGCACCACATATGGTTCCTTAAGTCCAGCCAGGAGTCATCCCTGAGTGCAGAGCCAGGAGTAAGTTCTAAGCACTGCTGGATGTGACACCCTCTTCCCCCACTGAAAGAATAAGGGTGAAATCTTTGGTTTACCACCACCTTTGAGTAACTGTTGGTCCATGGAGCAGTGTGCTAGACAGGTGCCAATGTGCATATATATTAAGATTGAAGAACACTGTTAAAGACAACATAGTTGATTAATATAATATATATTATATGTATATATAATACACTGTAGTTGTACAATAAACTAAGCTAGAAAATGCTATTAAAGTATAGGAAGTTGGGGCTGGAGGCGATAGCCCAGTGGTAGAGGCGTCTGCCTTGCATGCGGCCGGCCTGTGCTGGCCCGGGTTTGATCCCGGCATCCCATATGGTCCCCGAGCACCTCCAGGAGTGATTCCTGAGTGCAGAGCCAAGAGCAACCCCTGAGCAGAGCCGGGTGTGACCCAAAAAGCAAAAAGCGTAAAGTATAGTAAGAGAAAATACATTTAATTCATTTTCAGTTACATGAGAAGGGTGCAAGGCGAATTATATATTTATTGAAAAAATCTGCATGTAAGTGAACACATAAATTTCAAGCCTATGTTCTTCATGGTCACTTATGTTTCAGAATGGTGCACTGAGGGAAATCAAGACTTTCACAAATCATGCACAGGAGATACTTCAAAGGAGTAGTGCCTTTGCCTTTCTTTGTCCAATTCAATTCATGGCACCAAATATATGGTCCCTCAGCATAGAAACAAAAGGCTTTCATAGGCAGCCCCTGTTGTGCTTTATCACCTTCCTGTAGAATAGCTATCAATACTGTATGCATGTTAGAATCTCTTAGTGCACTTTAAAATATCAAATCCCAGATAGAGACACTTCCAGAGTTGTTAAAACTAATCCATGGGACTTATACATAAATTCAATAATTCACACTTCTAAAAAGAGATGAAAAGTATACTGCAATACATTGGGGTCAATAAATTTCTATTTAATTTACTTTAAGGATATTCGATATTTTATTCCTATGATCTCTCTTCAGTAGAAACAAGAGCATTAAGTGGTTACTAGTTTTAAATTTGAACTCCTTATCACTTAGAATAGGGCTAGACTTTTTCTCTTAAGGACTAAGTATGATGTAAAAGTGGTTTTAGGTTTTCTGAATCTCTTTCACATCATACTCTGCAGCAAAAAAGTCATAAGTAATTTGTATACAGAGTTTGGAGAGATAATACAGAGGGAAAGGTGCTTGCCACGCATGCAGCCAACCTGAGTTTGATCCCCAGCACTCCACAGGGTCTCCTTAGCCAAGAACGATCCCTGAACACAAAGCCAGGAGTAAACCCTGAGAATTACCAGGTAACCCAAAAACCAATAAATAAATAATATGTAGACAAACACTGCAATCCAATAAAAAAAAACTTCATTAACAAAAACAACGAGTGTAAAAAAAATTGGTCAGTGGCTGTAACTTAGGGATTGATTCTTGCTTCATAATGTTTGAATAAATGTAATTAGCATTCTGATTATGTAACCATTAATACAAAATTAGTAACCAATCCATGAGACCAAAGGCAGCTGTACTCAGTTTCAGAATTTATCCTTTGACTACCGTCTGATTACCTCTTACTAGAAGCATGAACCCAGCACCCTGTCTACATTTAAACTATCTATCTGATGCACAGCTTCATTGCAGAGAAACTGCTCCCCTGATTTCTCCTGTGAAATTCTCAGGCCTCCACAGCACAGTGTGGCAGTACCATTCTGCCTTCCTTGCTAGTAGAAAATACCATAAGTATTTATTTGTTAAATGTTTTGGAGGAGGTAGGAAAAATTCACCTCTGTTGCTTTTGAGTATTTTTATTCTTATGTGCACACGATCAATGAGATAAAAAACATAATCCCGAATCTAAAGGTCTTTATTAAATAATTTCTATTCAACTGAGAAGGTTTCATCAAGGACCTTGCCCCAGTTATCACTTCTGGCTTTTCCAAATCTCTCAAAATGCATAATTAATACAAGTCAGAAGGGAGACAGTATTGTTAAGTGGATGAGATGCAGCATAGATATCACTCAGTCTTCTAAGTTGCAGTGCAGGCGACACTCCCTGCCAGCATTTTTTCCTCAATGTCCATTTTGTATTGTAAAGTCCCTGAATGTGTGGTGCTAAGAGTGATGGTATCCAGACACGGGGAACTGGGAGAGCCTATAAACCTCACCCTTGCATCTCAGGGGAAATATACCTCACTGTAAAAGTCAATTTCTCCATGATGAGAATCAGTGCCTGACCGAGTGGTCTCCTAGGGAAAGAGCCTGCAGAATCCCTGCTCCCATGAGCAGCAATAATTTATCTCCTAGTTTGCCTTGGTGTTAAGGAATGTAATGCAAAAGCAGGGGTTTCAGTCTTGGGTGTTACTTCTGAACTCAATTACCATGACTAACATCTAACATTGTACTTACTTGGAAGTGTTTTCAAGTATTCCTTTGACCTCATTCATTTTCTTCTTTCCCAAAGTAAACAACTGTGAGGTGGATTCTCCCATCCTGTTGTATGCACATTTCCCTAGAAAACAAAACACAGGAGTGTCTGGACCTACTTTCACAATAATAGGCAAGAACCAAACATAAAAGCAGAGAGAAGGTCTTGGGGTTAACTCACGACTCAAGAACTGAGAAGGGAACAGAGCCATTTCTCCGCCTGCCTTTTAACTATTTCCAGGCACTTGGCTCCTTGGGCCCCCAGGTGGTAGCAACCCTCACAGAGCTAGTGTTCAGCTTTTGTCTGGGATAGAATTGCTTCCTCATAGCAACAGAACTAATCTGGTAAGATCCTCTACGGAGTTTCCCCTCAAATGTGTGTTTATCATTTATAAACATATATTTAGATATATATTAGATATATGTGCATATATGAGTGACTAAACATGTGCATATGTAAATACTGCACATGTGTACATATACAAAATACTTTTATATGCTTATATAGGTATTTGCAAACATATATACACACAGGTGTATGTGTAATTTTAATAGTTGTTCTCGGGAAGCAACATCTTTCATTTAAGAAGTTCAGCTACATTTAAAGCATTTCTTTTAATAAAAAATAATCTACTCTAGGGATGGTAGTTTGTGATTTACTTTTTTATATTTTACCTATTCTTCCATTTTTAAAATTTTGTCTGTTTATAGGATAAATTTTCCCCTAACTCCAAACAATAATCTGTATCTTAGTAGAGAAAATTAAAAATGAAAGAAATATCAGGACCTGAGTTGACTGACGGGCAAGAAGCACCAGGGTTCACCCTGGTCATAGGAGTAAGAACCGTTTCTTTCCTCTAAGAAAATGAAGCACTTCGCGGGAATTCAGGTCGATAACAGAGTTCTGAGCTATAGACAAGGGACCTGGAACCAAGACTTGGGGGGCTGACAGCTGTCTCAAAATCAAGGTCTCACTCACAGCCCTGCCTCTTTAGTCAATTTTCACCCACCAAAAACAAATTTTTCAGTCCATAAAGATTTCTTCGCATACTTGCCAGAAAGATTTCAATTAATTCCCTTTGCCAGGATAGAATAAAAGGTCACACACAGAACCAAGTGCCCAGAAACTGGGCTTTAATATTGTCCTTACAGTTGAAAAAAAAATACCATTCCTGAATCAGAAGAGGGCTACCTGCTGAGCATGAATAATAACTGTCTCATTATTTCTAGCAACAACCTTGTTGACATTTTAAAATCCATTAAAAGCATACCCTATTCTCAAGGAATGAAAGAGCAGTATATGGGGCCTTATTCCCATTATTCATATATCAGTGGAGGCTTCTAGGAGAGCTCAAGCACAGCAGATTCGAGTTCACGTCCAGAATCCCACTCAAAATCATCCTTATTACTCTCTCTATTAAGGAGACTCAAAAGTAAATAAGGGATGTCTGCTTTGAGAAGTTCTCCATGCACTATGTATAACTTTAAGTCCAGCTTGGAAAGTTCCCCATCTACCAAGACTCTTGGTACTTGATGTAAATATTTAAATAGTTAAACATGTAAATATGTAAATCCTTGGTTGGATTCCAAGCACCACAGTACCAAAAGTAAAAACATATTCCAAAGGAACTTCTTTGGTAAGCTTTCAGGCCATGCATGTAAATCACATGCTATTTTTATCGGTTCTGGGAGAATATGGACCTAGACCATCATGATCTATCTGAAGAAACTTCTAATTCTTCTTTTATTTTCAAAATAATTAATTCTGGATTTGATTTTCTGAAAAGGCATTTGTGAGAAGGTGTGCAAATTGGTAACCTGGAGAAGGCGATTCTATTAATTATTTGTACTATGTGACCCCTTGAGCTAACTTAGGAGTCCCTAAGAGCACATCTTTCTTCAAGCCAAAGTTGAAGCAGCATAAAACCTATAAAATGAACTGCAGAGATCCAAGTTCCTGAGAATCTCCCCAGGGAGCGCTTCATTCCCCAGGAGAATGAAGCTTGTGGCTTTGCCACAAGTACCACAATCCCACCTCATTATTTTTACACCTCACTTGGAAAAAGAAAACTCTGTTTCTATTTAGCAAAGATCCTGACCTTTCAAGATAGGTTTTTTCTGAAAACAAACAATTACTTCTTTTTGAGATATCATAACACAGATTATAGACTAATATGTATTTTTATTCTTATCACGGTCACTTATACACTTACGTTTCTCTCTCTGAGGCAGCCTAAAGCAGTGGTTTCCAATCTTTTTACATCATGGGGAGTTAAGGTAGGAGAAACGTTTCACAGATAATCAAGGATAAAGTGAAAATCCTTATTTATAGTGAGAATATTTATTTATGATTACAACACCAATGCTACACTATCTGTGTATACTGTGTGGTAACTAGGAATTACTTTTCACGGAACATCAGTAAATTTCTGTGTCCTGTCACTGCCAGTCATGAATGGAAATTTGAAAGCCACTTGCCTATATCACATGAGTGTCTCTGATCTCTGTAACTACTCTGTATAACTACACCATAGATACAAGTACTGGACTATTGCACACCAATAAGAAAACAAGTAAAATGACATGATAGAACATTGTGGCTAGATCGCAATTAGTTTCCAGTGACTAGCCTGGTATCTGTGTAACATAGGTTGCTGCAGAGGAAAAGAACGTACCTGTGAACTCTGAGAGCTCTAGTCATACTGGGAAGACTCCACCACAGAGTTCTGTGCTTTTATGGCCAGCTGGAGGAAACCACCACCTCTGAACATAACTATCTATGATGAAGGACTGGTCTCCCTGGGATGACTGGAGTCCCTATTTGTAGGCGATTCTGCGCTTAAACTCATCCTAAGATGGGGTTTCCCAGGCTCAGCATTACTGACATCAGAAGTCAATAATCCTCGACTGACAGCATCCCTGGCCTCTACTTGAAAGCCAGGATCACTCCCATTTCCTCATCCTGGCTGTGAAGTGAAACAATATTATTTAAATTTTACCAAGCGGTGGTGGTTCAAAACTCTGACTTAAGGAAGAACTGAGCTCAGTGTTGCGGGACTCCTCTAAGAGCCTCTGCATCTGCTCTGGATTGCCTCCTGCAGGTCACTTCGTAGATAGGGGGTAGTCTAAATGTGGCACTTGATCTAACCATGTATTCTATACTGGCTGGTATAAATATTCTCTCATGCTACCACAATCATCGTGGGACTAAATAGATCTTACCAGCATGTTTGCCTGGCCACCTTGGATCTCTAAGTAATTAGTCCAGAGAGAAATGCTGTCTGCCTCCAAGCAAGCAAGCATGGCTCCCTGATAACTCAAAGGCAACTAAAATACAAAACTACCGTGATTTAGACGAGACTCTTGTGAAGGCTTGGAGAAATATTTAACTGGCATTAGTATTAATCTTTGGTACAGAGACATGCCATCTCAGAAACCCCCTTCTCTACCCTATAAAGGCATTTCCAGGCAGATCTTGACTCAAAACATTAGCATATAATACAGCCGAGGTGAGGTGCTGGGAGAAATTACCTAAGGGCATTTAACCCTTCCTGCTTCCCATAATAGTGGGAGGTCTGAGTTGCAGTGGTATAAAACCAGCCTGCTCCCTCTCTCTCTCTTTTGGGCTCTCTTGTGGGGCTCTTTTTTTGGGGCTTGCACTCTTCTTGGGAGTCTTGTTTTTGTCTCCTCTTTACAGGGCCTTAACACATGGTGGTCGTCATCTTGGCCTACACATGGCTGGGGTTTTAGTCGGGCATCCTAAGCACCGGGATTTCCCTGTTGCTGACTTGTATGCCTGGACCTGTGATAAGTAAAGCATTTTAAAACTGCATCGGATTCCTGAGTCTTCATCCATTCCCGCCGGCTCGGAGGTAGAAGGGAACTCACTTCTGGGCACTGTCAAGCGACCGGCGGCATTCCCGACAGTTCAGTAATTACATATGAACTATGATGGGCTGCATGATTATGGAAAGGCCACACATCTTTGGGCTCTGTCTGGCTTTTCCCTCTTTCTGAAGATTCATGGGTGAGTCCTATAGAGAATAAGTTCCAAGAAACAGGGTACTCTAAAAATATTAATTATAGAAACTGCTGAAATTTCAGCCAGGAATTGTGAATTGGTGAAGCCAGGCCAGCATGATGGTGACACCAACGCTGTATGCTGTGACAGCAGTTTCTCTGAAAGAAGTGAGTGCCAAGATCTTTGGCTTTTGTAAGAGAAGTTAGTCTGTTCTATGCTGCTTACCCTGGTAGCCGATGGAAGCTTAACATATAATCTGAGCACAAGTACAAAGTCCCTAAGAATTCCTGAAGATACCGTGTCAAAATATTGTATATCTTACACTGTAAAAGAGACAGAGCAGGAAAACTGTATTTTTTTAGGTTTTTTTTCAGTTTATTTTTGTTATTTTAAAAAATTTATTATACCACCATGAGATACACAATTACAAAACTGTTCATGATTAGGTTTCAATAAAAGCTGTGTTCTTATAGTCAGGAGAACCAGCCATTATATCTAAGTGACCAGTATAAAGAAACACTTTCAATAATAAACATGTACTGAGACCTTCATAGTATAACACACAATTCCTTTTGGAATAGGATGAGGGAAACAACATAATTAAAAGACGTAAAAATAAAAAAAAAGGAAGATCAGTGAAGTTCCCATGGGACCAACTATTTGGAGTTTTTTGTAACTCTCAAGGTTTTAATGTTGAAAGTCCATTTCCAAGAGACTTCTCGAGGTTAGGCAAACTGGGATAATTGGTCACCTTACCTATTTCAGGGAGCGTCCTGTATACTGGAAGGATGGATGGTTAACAAGGAAGGGGGGATTAATTACAGCATCACAGGCATCAAGAGACTGACTAATTCCTGATGGATAATGGGGAAGGGATATCAAGGGAGCTAGATAGCCAAGCTGAGTCTTAAGGAAAGAGATGCACCAAGCATGGAAAGAGGGAAAAGTAGGCGTCACATGATTCAAGAATATAATTCTTTTCTAAGTCAGTTTTCTACTAAAATATCTGAGGTAGTAGGAAAAAACATATTAAAGGTTTAATTATTTTCCATGGAAATGAAATAACAAACCCATCAGTCTGCAAACTCTACTCAATCAGTGGTGCACAGGTGAGCTTCCAGAGCTGCTCCTGGTGATGAGCAGAGAAGTTATCATCTTTCTGACAGCAACAGATATTTTAAAATAATAGAAAGTGTTGCCATAAAAATCCATTTTCCTTTGGATATGTTCAGAGACAAAGACTTGAAGAAATTCCACATTTTTGTTATTATAAGAATTTCATAGCTGTCAAACACAAATGATACACTAAAATAATAAACAAGCCTAAAACTTATGACCTGGAAGCCACAGACAAATAAGCACCTGAAGTGCACATTTAAGAATAGTTTTAAAATGGCCAGGAAGAGTGATTGGAAACTTGCCTTCCAACAAGTGGGGGGCAAGCAGGGACAGGGGTGGTTAGAGCAGTTAGGAAGTTAGGAACTATCCAACAATGATAGTTGGAAATGATCAATCTGGACAAGAACTGAGTGCTGAAAGCAGGTAAAGGGACAATCATGATAACCTCTCCAAACCTTTATTGCAAACCATAATGGAGAGATAGATAGATAGATAGATGGATAGATAGATAGATAGATACATACATACATACATACATACATACATACATACATACATAAATACAAAGATACATAGATACATAGATACATAGATACATAGAGAGAGAGAAGTACCTGACACAGAGGCAGGTTTGGGGGTTGTAGCTGGCAGAAGGGAAACTGGGGAAATTGGTGGTGGGAAATTTACACTAGTGAAGGGATGGGTGTTGGTACATTGTACGACTGAAACCCAAACATGAACATCTTCGTATCTCATAGTGATTCAATAAAAAATAGTAATCAAAAAAGATTATTAAAAGGAAAAAAAGCAGAATAGTTTTGAAGACAAAATTGGGGGTAGAGGCAGAGGCAGGGAGAGATATGAGCAAGGGGAACAGGGAAAGAAGAGAAGAGGGAAGAAAAGAGGAATAAATCTACCGGACAAAGAAGAAGCATAAAATAGAAACAAATTGGTGGTGGGAAATGGGCACTGGTGGAGGGATGAGTGCTGGAAAACTGCATGACCATGACCGAAACCCAAACATGAACATCTTTGTAATTGTATATCTGTGATTTAATAAAATATTTTAAAAAATAGAGACTAAATTTGAGCAAGTTCTTCTGGTATTCTTTCTACTTTTGCTCATAAATGAAAGCGAGCTAATGATAGAGACGTGTACAGTATTAAAGGAACAGGATTTCCTCTAGACCATGAGTTTCTTATAGAGAAATATGATGACAAGGTAGAGAGAGCTTGCTTGCCTGAGTAAGAAGCCAGCTCATCTCCACAAACAGTACAGTTATAGGCCTCCCTGAAGGCCCAGTCCCTCCTCAGCATGACCCATGACCCTTATTCTCCTGATTCTCCTGGAGGTTCAGGTAGTATATCTATATCTATATCTATCTATCTATCTATCTATCTATCTATCTATCTATCTATCTATCTATCTATCTATCTATCTATCTATCTATCTGTCTGTCTGTCTGTCTGTCTGTCTGTCTGTCTGTCTGTCTGTCTGTCTGTCTGTCTATGTATCTATCGACATATAGATATAGAGTGTATCTATGTATAGTGTATATATACTATATATACTATATATACTATATATACTATGTAGTACATATACTATATAAACTATATGTGTATATATATTTATCTGTGATGCTCACCAGCATTCCTTGATCATGGTGCTCCAGAGATCCACAGAGATTGTTGTGGTGCCAAGGATCCCAATGGCAGTACCACCAGGATGGTATTTAGCATGTGAGATGGTGCAAGGGATCAAACTCACAGTTAGCAGGCTAGTGCTGGACCACTGGAGACATCCCAGGGAGCTTGCTGGCTTTTTTTCAGAGAGATGTATATAATACTGAAGCTTAGCACACAATTACTAATATAAGATAATTAATGAGAATTTAATATCTATAACCTCTTAAATAAGGCCGCAGTGTTAGAAGAAAAGTTTGTCTCACCCAATGAGTAGCAAGGACTGTATGAAACTAGTCCTAATTTTCCATTTTCCCCTGTATGTCAGAAAACCCATCACTTGCACTCTTGAGTATAGTTTCTTCCTTAGCTCCAGTTTTCAGATACAGATACTAATCTGCCTTTTCACATCCTCTGAGTTCATTGACATCTATAAAACTGATTTTATTGGGGCCTAGGGGATAGGTGATTTGCTAAGGCATCTATCTCATAACTGTGAGGTTGTGAACTTGATTCCTGTCATTACTCCATGTTCCAGGGCAGTTCTCATGGCTTTCCTGTCTGGAACTTTGGAAGCATACAAAAAGTGTGTGATCTCCAGCACCCTGTAGTCAGATGGTACAAGCATCGCAAATAAAGTGTGTGAACTTCATGAGCACCACAAGCAATACTATTACCTCCAGCAAGCATGTGTGAGCAGCTCAGTGAGTACCAGTTAGTTCTAACTAGACTTTACTATTGCAAGAACAAAAGCCCAGTATGAAATTACCATGGTTATATCCAAGCATGTGGGGCGTTACAAAGTCTTTACAAATAAAGGGAAAGGAAGGAGAAAAAATTTTTGAGTAAAATATAAGATATGAGTCAATATGTAAGTAAATAAATGAAAACTATTTTAAAAAATAAAGGCGGAAGGGACCAGTGCTGGAAATGGTAACACTAGACTAGAACTGAGCATTGAATGTAGGCAAAGGAATATACATGATGACCCCTAAATGCATATACTGCAAGACACAATGTGTAAGAAAAGGAAGGAGAGAGAGAGAGTGAGAGAGAGAGAGTAAGAGAGAGAGAGAAGAGGTAAAGTGCTGCCATAGAGGCAGGCTGGGGGAGGGAGGACGGAATTGGGGACATTGATGGTGGGGAATGGGCACTGGTGAAAGGATGGATGCTGGACCACTATATGACATAAATCTAATCATGAACAGTTTTGTAATTGTATATCTCAGAGTGGTATAATAAAATAAAATTTTAAAAGTAAATTAAAAAAATTTTAAAAAGCCAGTTGTGACCCACTGGTAGAACACTTGTCTTGCATATGTGTGACCCTTGGTTAGATTACTAGCAGCACAGTAAATTAAGTAATTAAAATAAAAACATGAGTATATAATTTTAATCTATTAAGTAATAAAAATTAGTAAATTGAAGGAAAAAATACAGGCAAAGCTTTCTGATATTTGGATCTCTAAGGCATTTTTAAATATATGGTTCCATTGGTAAAGGAAACAAAATTAAACAAACAGAACTACATCATATTAAAAAGATTTCTGCATGGTTAAAGAAACACAGGCTAAAGAAAATATATTATCTAAGAAAAAGTATTTACAGACAGTGGGGAGTTTGCGTCACACACAGCTGAACTAGGTTCAATCCCTGGCACCCCATAGGGTCCCCCAATCCTGTCAAGAGTTATTCCTGAGTGTAGAGTAAGAAGTAAGCCCTGAACAAAACCAGATGTGCTTCCCTAAGAAAAACTTCATCCTATATATCAGGCACTGGCAGAACTTTACAAGAAGAAAACAAACAATCCCATCAAAAAATGGGGAGAAGAAACGAACAGAAACTTCAACAAAGAAGAAATTCAAATGGCAAAAAAAAAAAAAAATGCTCATCATCACTAATCATCAGAGAGATGCAAATCAAACAACAATGAGATATCATTTTACACCACAGAGACTGGCACATATCCAAAAGAGCAAGAACAACAAGTGCTGGTGTGGATGTGGGGAAAAGTGGACACTCATCCATTGTTGGTGGGAATGCCAGCTGGTACAGTCTTTCTGGAAAACAATATGTACATTCCTCCAAAGACTAGAAATTGAACTCCCATTTGACCCAGCCATACCACTCCTGGGAATATACTCTGGGAAGCCAAAAATACGCAGCAGAAACACCATCCCTACTTTTATGTTCATCACAGCATTATTCACAATAGCCAGAATCTGGAAACAACCAGAGTGCCCGAGAATCGATGACTGAATAAAGAAGCTTTGGTCTATCTACACAATGGAATACTATGCAGCTGTTAGGAAAAATGAAGTTATGAAATTTGCCTTTAAAAGGATGGACATGGAGAAGATTATGTTGAGTGAAATTAGCCAGAAGGAGAGAGACAGATACAGAATGATTGCATTTATTTGCAGGACACACACACACACACACACACACACACACACACACACACACACACTATATATATATATATATATGTACATAGTATGATACCAATATCCAAGATCAAGTGAAACATGTATCAGGAGGTCTTGTCAAAGGTGGAAATATCACAAACGTGTGGGAGTCAGAGGCTAGGTAAGACAGAAAATGGAACAGTGTGCTAACAATTGTCGAAAGTACTAATACCAACCTAGAAATGAGCATTAAATACAGGCAAAAAGATACACATGACAACCTTTTAATGTATGTTCTGCAATCCACAATCTGGAAGGGAAGGAAAAGAGAAAGAGATACAGAGAAAGGGAAAGAAATAAAGAACCTACCATGGAGGCGGGCTGGGTGAGAAGGGAGGGAACAGGGACATTGGTGGTGGGAGATGGACACTGGTGGAGGAATGGGTGCTAGAACACTGTATAACCAAAACCCAAATATGAACATCTTTGTTATTGTGCATCTCACGGTGGTATAATAAAATTCTTTTAAAAAAACTTCATCCTAGGCTTTTACTATTTGGGTCTTTACATAGTGAATAATTAGAAAGCTGATGCTAAAGTTGGAGGGAAATAATACTATAGCTATCTATCACGATCCACGATCTTCCCGTTAATCATCTATTTGCTAGAGCAGGCACCAGTAATATCTCCATATGTCCTGTCTCATGCCAGTAGAGCAAAGGGCATCGGCTTGCTACAGGAACATAACGAGCCTCAAACCATTATATTAGGTCATGGGAATGACCTAATATAGTTGTTACTGGCATTTGGCATGTCAAATACAACACGAGCAGCTTGCTAGGCTTGCCGTGCGGGAGGCATATTATTTAAACACCTCCAAATAAAGCATTTATTGATGAACCGCGGCCGGGCTGTGATGGGCTGGTCGGCTGGGTGGAGTTCTGAAGAGAGGAAGTCGGATGTGGAAAATGGCGGCACCCATGGAGTGGGTGGGGGTCGTCTGGCCTGTTGTGAGGTTCTGCCGGGGTGGTGGGCCAAGGCTAGAACCCACCATGCCTCCCGACTGCCTCATGAACGGTTGGGCACAGGGAGAGCAAGGAACCGCTCTGCCCCCATGTCTAAGAGTCTCTGGACCAGCATACCTGGGCTGGATATAGCTATCTATAATAACCATATTATAATATTAAAATAATATTATAATATTATAATATTATTGTAATTATTATAATAATATTACACAAATATAAATAGTATATAAATATTATAATATTGTTACAATTTAATATTAAAATTATAATAATATAATATGTACATTATTACCTATAATAATAGCTATATATAATAATGAGAAACAACACTATAGCTATCAATAAAAAACTGTAATTGCACTTGGATTTCACAGACAATACACAAGCACAGATATATGAAGAAAATTGTGAAAGATCCCTTTTAGCCAAATAGTGTCATAAAAAGAAAAAAAATATTTGCATTTTAAATAAAATGCACTGGAAGGATGATGCTTTAAAAAGATTAATTTTTAATTCTGTTCATAAAAAGCATCACCAAAATTAGGGAAAAATAGCCAAAACCTTTCAAATGTATGATCAGTAAAAAGTGCATAACCTTCTACCTTTAACTTAATATAAGGGAAAAACCAAGATTCAATTTTAGACTCATATAACTTCTAGCTTGAGTGGCAGGAGTCACCCCAGTGCGAGAAGGAGCTATTGGGGATAGCTGGGTTAGGAACAAGAGGAACAGGATCTTCACAGGCACAGTCACTGTGAAACACATGGTCTCTCCATAAAACATGGAAAAATGGTCCAAAATACAGAACTATTCAAAATGTCTCCCTTTCCTCTCTAGTGAGAGAGAGCTCATTTTGGTCTGTGGGAGTAGAAAGAGACAGTAAGAACAAAAGATCAGTATAAGAGAAAAGTGAACACCTGGACTGATTCTCTCTAAAAGTTCCATACTTCCATAAGTAGAGTCAAATACTCCCATAAGTAGAGTCAAATACTCCCATCCAGCCCTTACTCCCATAAGTAGAGTCCAATACTCCCATCCAGCCCTTACTCCCATAAGTAGAGTTTAATACTCCCATCCAGCCCTTACTCCCATAAGTAGAGTTTAATACTCCCATCCAGCCCTTACTTACATAAGTAGAGTCAAATACTCGCATCCCTCAAGAAAAGACTGGGGACAACTAACAGGTACACCCCAGGATCAGAAGGGCCACAGGGCTGGGAATCTCCAACAAGGCCTCTGCTGAGTCCTTTTGCCATTTCTTTCAGACTCCAGATATTATGAAAGGATAACAAAGACTCTGCCTTCACACTCTGACAGCTAAGAGTGAAGACAGGGAGTTGTGTGCATGTGGGTGGGGTCAGCATCACCCACCCTCCCAACAGAGCACTGCACATCCAGGCCATCCTCTACCTGCCATTCAGAAGATGAAAAGAAATATCAAAGCACCACAGAATTGAGAAAATATAACATTTGGAGAGCAAACTAAATTGTAGTCTGAAAAAAAATGTCAAAGAAAAAATCTTACATATGTACCACATATTAATAAAAATATGAATTCAAATGTTAAACTTTAAAGAGAAAATAACAAGAGAATAGAACAAGATTAGTAGTTACATCCCGACAATAAGTTGTTAGCCAAAACAAACAGAAGTAATAAGTTAAAAATAGCAAAGAATAATAATACCTGGAAATCAGATTATGTACATACAAAAAGACTTGAATAAGCAGAGGCAATAAAAACTCCAAGTCATCTTTAAAAATGAAAGAAACTAAGAAATGGAGACCACTGAAATACACAATTTGTAGCAGAGAATCTAACAAATGAAGCAAAGTACTCAAAAACAGCACGTGCATGTGCACACACACACACACACACACACACACACACACACACACACACTTCCCTGAGATGAAGAGCAGACAAAACAGAAAAAATTGAATTACAGGAAAATCTGAAAAAAAAAAACAATAGACAATGAGACATTCTATATCCTTCTTGCTATTTTAATTCAAAACTAAAGGAGAATTTATCCAGGTATTCAGGAAAAACTCAGTCATTTTTGGGAAACGCAATATAAAATCCTAACTTCAACTTTAACACTTTTAACCAACTTCCTCCACAGTATCATTTAGATGCCAACAGTATACAGGTATTTTATATATATATATATATATATATATATATATATATATATATATACACACACATATATATAAGTTGTTAGCCAAAACAAACCAAGTAAGTTATTTGTATATATATATAAAGTTATATATAATATATGATAAGTTCTTTATATGTATATGTATGTATATATATATATATATATATATATATATATATATATATATATATATATATATGGTACACAAGGTGGAAAGAACAGTATCAAAAGAATTTCAGGCTCAGAGGCTCAGTCATATTATCCTTAAACAGTAAAGATTGTAAGTAGATGTATATTCTTTAGCAATATGATCCTCCTTGAAAAAAAACTCTTGGCCACAGAATCTAGTCAATCTAAAACTCAGTAATGTGATGATATTGTTAAAAAGTTATTGATGAAAAACACCAAGTCCAAGTTGCTTACAAGATAAAAAAATAAGAGACCACTAAAGTTTTTTGAAAAACAGAACACAGGAGAGGGAAAAATCAGAGCTGTGCTAAAATTAAGGAAAATTTAAAGCATTTAAAATATGCATCTATTCTAATCTCTTCCCTTTTTACAAAATAATTTTAACTTTAAAATCTCAATTAAAAATTAACATCAAATAAAGCAAAGAAAGGTTTTTTAAAGATTGCAACCCTACAGATTTTCAAATATATTTCACATATTTTCTGTCAAATTTTCTTGGTGGTACACTCCAGTGGTACTCAGGGTTAAAACCTGACTCTGCACTCAGGGATCACCCCTGGAGAGGCTTGGGGATCTTAAGGGATGTTGAAGATCAAATCCAGGTTAGCTGTGTGTAAGGAAAGCACCCTATCTGCTGTGCTATTGCTCCCATACAATTTCTCTATAAATTTAAGCCCATTTTAATTATGTAATTAAAAATAGAATGATGCTATATATCACATTTATTTAATATTTCCTAGCTAATAGGTTATGCTGAACATATGCAAAGAAATGTGGTCAGACAGTATTCAATTAGTATTAAATAGGGTTGAGAGTTAGGACTGCAGTAAACATTTTTATTAACTTATTCCTTGTTATGTTCAATTATCTTTTAATGGTTCTTATATCACATCCACAGACAAAAAGGTAATGCTTAAATTACATATTTAAATTACAAAAAGCCAAAGAGTACATTCATTGAATTTTTAACTCATATTCAAAGCATGAAACAAAAGGTAATTATATATAAACCTACACATCAAAGAATTCAAAAGAAGGAAATAAAATTACTTATGCCATCTCCAGTACCAGTCACCCTTAATAACTGGGGGTCAGGACACAGTACAGCAGGTAAGGCACGTGCCTTGTATGAAGCCAGCCTAGTCCCATGAGCATCAGTAGGAATGATCTCTGGGCAAAGGGCCAGGAGTAAGACCTATACAGTGTTAGTCAGGTGTGCCCCTCACTAAAAAGTGCCCGTCACTAAAAGAAAAATTCCAATCTTGAGGTAAAAAGGAATTTCATAAGATAACATCAAGTAATTACTGGCTAAAAAGACAAAGAACCTCCTGCTCCGGGCACATCTCTTCAACTCCACCATTCTCCCTGCATTAACATATGCCTCAGAGACCTGGGCCCTACAAAAGCAGGATGAGAATGCTATTCGATTCTCCCAGAGAGGAAAGGAAAGAATTATGCTTGGAATATCACGCCTCACTCAAGTGAAAGAAGGAACCCGGAGTTCCAACCTCTGTCGCTGTTCCATAGTCAGGGACGCTGTCTCGCTTGCCAAGGCGTCGAAAATCAGATGGGTTGGACATGTAATATGATTTGGAGAAGACCGCTGGACTAGAGCCGTTATCAACTGGATCCCACGGGATGTCAAAAGATCACGTGGCTGCCCACCTACAAGATGGTCAGACTTCTTCGTCAAGACCATGAACAAACGGTTTGAGGCTCTTCGTATTCCTGAAACAACCAGATGCCATTGGGCTGCACTGGCACGTGATAGGGTCAAATGGAAATGTTACTGGCGCTCACTCAAGCAAATCGATGAACAACGGGATGTCAAGTGATCAAGTGAACATCAAGTAATAAATAACTGACTTTTATATCTTCTTCTAGTAACTTTACTGTCATATTAATTGCATTTAAATATTTGATTAGAGCTTATTTGGGGTTCAGTATAAATAATCCATTTTTCTCACTGTTTTTTTTTTCTTTAAATCACATTCTGAAAATTCCATTATCTGTAGCTCATCTGTTTTGTTTTGTTTTGGGAGTGGGGACATAGCTGGCTGTGGTTAACACTTACTGATGACTGCTCAGAGATTACACCTGGCAGAGCTCAAGGGCCATATGCCATGCCTAAGACTGAACCTGGGTCAGTCATATGCAAGCAAGTGCCTCATGCACTATACTTTCTGGCCTTGTCTGTGGCTAACTGGAAAGACTATTTTTCCTAAATTATTACCTGGAACTAATTTTCTAAATTATTACATGGAACTAATTTCCTAAATTATTACATGGAACTAACCTTTGCTTGAGATACTCTCACTCTGATTTTCAGAGACCTTAATACAGTCAAAAATCCCTGGACAACAGAAAAAGTTCTATACCCAGTTTTCAGCTCTCTAAAAGGTTTTTCTTGACTGGGATTGCATCCAAAACTCAGCTGTCTCCTTCTCCCTACTTCTGACTGAATGTCAGGTATCATCACAAGGACCACATCTTCAGACCACTCTCTCTTACCCCCATGCAATACTGAGCATCTGAATAGAGATGTCAAGAGAAAAAGCTCTAGGTTTTGTGGGTATTTGTATGTGGTACTGGAGACTAAACCTAAGGCCTCACATGCAAGATAAGGGCTCTGCTAGGTTACATTCCCAGGAATTTTCCTAGTTTTAAAATGTTATCTAGACTTATATTTTATTTTGCCACCTCAAATTTGTAGATCGGTTCCTACAAATTTTACTTTTTTCATAAATATTTCCTTTCTCGGAGCTGGAGAGTATAGTGAGTAGGATACTTGCCTTTCATATGGCTAAGGTTCAATCCCTGGCAGCCTATATGATTCCTGACTATAGAGCCAGGAGTAAGCCCTGAGCATTGCTGGCAGTGACCTCAAAACAAGTGAACAAAAAATTTTCCCTCTGTTTTATTTTCAATATTTATTTCTTGCCATCCTTATGGCACTATGGTAAAAACTGGTTAGACACAGCCAAAATAATCTTGGTATTTGAGCCCAGCACTGACCTCATTAAGCTTAGCACACACTGATGGCCTAACCTATAAGTTGAAAGTCAGTGTCCTTACACTGGAAAGCTCAAATTACCTTCCTAACCAAAGGAACTTGCTATAGATAAGTCCTATAAAGGAATACATCAGTCACTGGGAATAAAGATTTGACTTGAAGCCTATTGCTAATCACAATTAGGGTCAGTCTTACAAGAACATAAGAGTTAATCAGTGGTACTCTGCCATTCCAAACAGAGAAGCTCTTTTTGAGAAATATACGAGAGATGGAAAACATAGAAACACTAAAGAAGGCTGAGGCAATGTCAGAATTATGGACTCTCTAACACTGGAGCCTGGAGGACCAGGTAGACCAGTCAAGGGATTATGCCAAAATGTGTTCTTATAACTTGGGAACAGACTTGGTACAGAAGGGATTCCATACAGATAACTTAAAATGTTTTAAATGCTCCCTTATACTTATCTTCCAGTAATGTGAGAAAAAAAGATCAGAGCACACTCATCCAGACTATGCATGCTTAATGACCCAACTCCTGAACCTATAGAAGAAAAGGGAAAGGGAGTTGTGATGCCTTCTTTGAGTATCTGAAAGACGAGGAAAACGAATGTAGTCAGTCATTTATTTAGTTTAAAACTATACCCGCAGTGAAAAAAATTACTGGGAGGCAGACTCAGGTCTGAGTGCTAGAGCTTTCTCCAGCATTTCTCTAGCTTCTAGAAGCAGGCTAGCTTGAGAAGTGAATAGTCACATAGAACAAATACACTGCCCAATGAACTATATGGTAATATAATTCTGAAATAAGAAATAATTAGAACAATGACCTGAAAGGTTTCTTCTTGGAGTATTGAGTTCTGACATTAAATTTTAATTAGAAAACACCCAATGTAAAATATTTAACATCCAGTGTAAAAAAATGACAAGTATTAGCCATGTCTTATACTGAGCACTCCTGTCTTTTAATAATGAAATTTAATAATAAAATATTAGAAATGCATAGATTTTCAAGATTCATAGATAGATGCGATTTTCTACTTTTTAAAACGAACTGATGAATTTTTAAATAGGTTAGCTGATTAACCTCAACCCATATGTGAGTTTCAGCTCTAAGAGTTAATAAGACAAAACAAAGACTTTAAACACACATATGTTCAAGTGATATTGCTCTGTTTGAAAAAATAACCTTCTCAGTACACTTAAGTGAAACAAATAAATGTTTAAAAAATACCTTAGAGGGGTCAGAGTAAGGTGTTTGCCTTGTATACAGCCAAGCCAGGTTCTATGCCCAACATACAATATGGTCCCCTGAGCACCTCCAAGAGTAACCCCTGAGCATCACAAGGTGTGACCCAAAAAGACAAAATAAAAAGTAAAGAAAAAAAGAAGAGAACAATCATATCTTAGAAGGGACCAGAGTAATAGTATAGCGGGTAGGGCGTTTGCATTGCACCGCAGTCAACATAGGTCAATCCCCAGAATCCCATATGGTCCCCTGAGCACCATTAGGTGTAATTCCTGAATGCAGAGCCAGGCATAACCCCGGGCATCACTGGGTGTGTCCCCCAAAGAAGTAAAAAAAAAATCTCAGAATAATATAAAATTTACTCTCAGGATGTAGATTAGATTTTTAAAAATAGGTTCTGATTCAATCCCTTACGGCCAGGGTTACAGTAGGAAAGCAGAAGAAGCCAGCTCAGAACTGACCAAACATGGTCCCAGTCTCTGGGAGTCATCCATAGACCATGTGGATGCTGTCCCAGGCTCAACTTGCAATCTAGGAGAAAATCCACTCTGTGAATGAAACCACACAATCCTGCTGCTCACAAGATGAAGTCAAGTCAGAGCTGAACACAACAGCCATCAGGCCATCATGGTAGATTCTGATGCACACACCCCAAGCTTCCTAATTTTCACTTAAGAAGGTAAATATGCTTATAAGGTAGTCTTTTTAATTGCTGTTTGGAAAGGCAAACAGAATGAGAAACTGTATATGTATATGAAGAAAATAAATTTGAACAAGAAGAGAAAGGAGTCTTTGTAGTTGGCAGGGAAAATGAGGGAGATGTCAGGAAATGATATGAGCATTTAACACATACCACGTTGAGGAAGATAAACATGTATAAACAAACCTGAAATTGTGCATGAACTGCCGAAACTTGTCCACTCTCTTTGCCAGTGGCACAATAACATTGATAAGAGTATTGGCCATGTTGAGTCTTTCTTTTTTAACTTTCATGATAGGGCCAAATGGCCGAAACAAGACAAGTCGTCTGAATTCATGCTTCTGATCTCCTCTGAAAGTGAGCTCATACAAAGTGCCTTTATCCTTTTCTGTTCGGTAGATTCCTGTTAACAGAAAAAGGAAAGATAGTGTGAAATTTGGACTGTCAGTGCTGCTGAGTATTTAGCACAGCCAAGATTATTTTAAAGCATAAAATGCCCTTTGAAGATAAGTATTGTCTTTCTACATCTAACAATTTCAGAAAACTTAAAATGTCCCTAATTTTAAAATCCCCCAAAAAAATCAAAATACCTTCAATTTAAAAATAAGTTTAAACAGCTTGTAAAAACTGAGGAATAGATGTAATGTGGAGTACAAATCATTATTTATGCTATCTAAAGGCTGTGATAAAAAGTCTATAACGAAACTTGCCAAAATAAGACTTGCTGTGATGTGGGTAGAGAAGATGTATTTTTTGTTTTTGCTTTTCTGCCATTATCCACATTTCTGTAATGTGATTAGACAAATATTATAACAATTTTCTTTTTAATATGAAAGTTTAAATTATTTCAAAAAATTAAAGTCATTTGAATTGAGCACATCGATGCCAAGAACAGACTGGTGGTTGCCAGAGGTAAAACATGGGACTGGGCAAAATGGCTCAAGGGAGTCAGAGACAACAAAGCTCCCACTATCAAAAAGTAAGTCACAGGGTGCAATCACGCTATGGCGAAAATAGTTAATAGCACTGGAGCACATATTTAAAAAAATGCTAGAGAGACCATAAATGTTCTCATCACAAGAAACAAAAATGTAACTGTGTACTGGATGCTAAATAGGCTTATTGGGGTGGTCATCCTGCTTAAAAACAAATATCAAATCACTACATTTGCCTATACTTGAAAATTTTAACATTTTTTGAAACTATGTCATATGTCCATAAAGCCTAATAAAACAATTATAGTCATTCAAGATAAACTGCTTATAGGGAACTATTCAGGGTACATGGGAGCAGCTGCATGGGTTATAAGTCTCCAGATAGTTGCGACAGCATTAAAGTAGACAATACACAACGTATATGACACAGTGGCTTGACACGTGGTCTTACTAAGTCTCCTACCTTTCTTCCAACTCTTGCTTGAATACAGTACAGCTCAATGTTTCAGAGTCAAACTCTTAGGTTCAAATCCTGACCAGACAGGTTTCCTTTGGTAAATTACATGGGTTTTCTGTGCCTCATTTTCCTCCCCAAGTTACCAAAGATTTTAATTACTGTAAAGAAGCTAGAACATACACAGTACACAGAAAATGCTTTTTATCCAAGCATTATGACTCCCCTTCTCAGTCAATCTGTTATAACAGCACATATCCAAGATAATAGAGCAGGCAGGAAGGCTATGTCTGGACACCCATTAACTTGCTCTATCCCATGTATCAAACCCATGAGTTCAACTCACAAGACTGAAGACAGGGCCCAGCCTTAACCAACTTCTGGAAGGAACCTACTGTCATTTCTCTGTGTAATAAGCAAATGATCCTCTGGATTGTTGGTATCAAACCCTAGTATTAATTTTAAGAAAAAGAAACAATCCAGAAGGGCCAGGAGATAATATGTGGTTAGGTTTGATTCCTGGAACTACACAGCCCCCCCAATTATTGCAGGGGGGGCAGTCCTGAAGCTCCCAAGCACTGCCAGGTATGACTGGGAGAGCTACCTGTAACCCCCAACCCCAGCAACACGAGGGACTGGAGGGCCCACAAGCACCATATCCTTAGCTTGCAACGAACCATCTCCTGGTTACTGAGACTCACTGGTGGGGTGCCTGGGTCTCCCTGAGCACTACTTGGGAGCATCCCCCAAAACTGTAAACGTTTATTACCAAATAAGCTTATCATTTATCTTTGTTTTACTGTGTTTTCTAACCTGTGTTTTTCTATTTCTCAATCCCCACAAGGTAGAAATCTTTTTCCAATCTTTGAGTAGCTACAAAAGCAAAACACTTTATTTTTGCAGAGTCCAGGACAAGTAACCACCTGCTGTCAGCTACAGACTTCAAGATTTATCATAAATTACTTCTCTTTTCTTTTCTTCCTCATTCTGCCTCTGTTTTCTTTCATAGAAGCTACATTTCTTGACAAACATCCAAGTTATTTATTCTATTCTGTGCCATAAGGGAGTTTCTTTTATCCTTAGTTTTAGTACTCCTCTGATTCGGCTCAAAATTTGGATCTCCTTCTGATATAATGAAGAGCAGAATGCTGGCTCAAATGTCAACGTGCTTCATTTCTCACAGCTGAGCCTCCTGACCCACCTAGAAACTCAAGACACACAATCTACAGGCAGCAGAATATAAATGATTTCAGTACCTGGGCACAAATTACAAAGCCTATTCCCTGAGTACCAGACAGAACCCACCCACTCAATAGCTCTCAATAAAGAAGGCTGAAACCTTTTTCTGAGCTTATGTAGACCAGAAGTCAGAATCCCTAAAGGGCAAGTCTTGAAATAAGGAGGTTCATTCCTTAGGCATCTCAAAGAAGTTTGAAAATGTTAAGTGGTTCACTTCAAAGTCTGTTCTTTCAGACAATCCTCAGCGAAGAGGCTAGTTTTTCCCCATTGCTGATAACCAGAGCAGCAGCGAACCACTCTCCAGGGCCAAGTTAGGCTGGGCTGTTTCATAAAGTCGTGCCTTCCAGAGGAGTCCTCCGTACAGCTCCAGCAGACCTTCCTTGGGCTGGGACTGCACCTACCAGGCTGTGAACTAGACATTGGCAAGTTTGCCTTCTCACACAGACAATTACTGACAGCTTAAGGCACAGATTAAAAGGTATGTGGGCCAGGCACTGCTTTTGTTAATAAAGTCATTTTCTTTCTCAGTTCTAGAATAAGAATCTAGAAAATTAACTTTCAAAATCCAAATTCTGAGCTTAACATACAAATTGAAGTAAGGGTAGCGATAATAACAACAGGTAAGGCACTTGTCTTGCATATAGCTGACCAGGGTTAAATTCCCAGCACCCCATATCTTCCTGGAAGCTTGTCAGGAGTAATCCCTGGGAGCACAGGCAAGAATAAGTCCTAAACACAGTAGGATGTGCCCCCCCAAAATGAACAAAAGTACAGGTAAAAATATACTCAGCCCATCTGAAAATATTGACATTGAAACTGGCAAATAATTCAGAGAGCACAGTCCTTCTTAGGAGTGTCCTGTTAATAGTCAAGAACAACAGGAGCCTATATTTGCTGTAGAGAACAGAGAGAGTTATACCTTGGATAGCTAAAATGTCACTGCCTGTTGGTTATTCTCAGGCCTAGCCCCTTGAGTATGATATAAATATCCTCACACAAGGAGCAGAAACATAAACTCGGTAAACTGAACATTTATGCACCGCCATCCCCACCCGCAGTGCACGGGTTCCAGCATTTGTTAGGGATTCTGCTGTTTCCTCACACTCAGACTAAAGGTTGGTTCACCTAATTTCAGCTGCGTTCTCAATGGTTTCTACAAATACTTGAAACAATTAACACTCCAAAATTTTAGCACATTTCCCCATACTCTGCCTAATCTTCATTTATACTATAAACAAATACACTTATATCTTACAGATTTTATAAATATGATTTAGATCCCTAAATTCCACCTTGGGTTAGAGTGATAGCACAGTGAGAGGGCACATGCTGTACTCAGTCCACCTGGGCTTAATCCCGGCATCCCATATAGTCCCCTGAGCACAGTCACGAGTAATTCCTAAGGGCAAGGTCAGGAGTAACCTTTGAACAACAGTGGGTATGGTCCCAAAACCAAAAATAAATAAATAAAATAAGTTATTTCAAACTCTTTTGCAACTTATGCCCATCAAAACCCACACCAGCCATCTGATCAGCACACCCACAGGCATGCCCCCTACATGTATACATTCTTCTAACTCAGATCACAACTCCTACTGCCCTTCACACCAGAAAGTCGATGGTGTGATACACACCAAGGGACTGAGGAAAGGGCAAAGCAATCTAATAGGGAGGGGTTTTCAGCCAATATTGTGCTGACAGGCACAGTGGCAAATACAAAGCATATTGGTCATACACACATACACCCCTGCTTTGTAATATTTTACAGGATAGCTTCATTTTTATGCACTATGCAAATTAAAGATAAAAATAGAAACTCTGGAGTTAGCTTTGATTTTGGTTTAGACATCCTAACTGACATCTCTATTCAAATACTTTTTTTTTTTTTTATAAATGTTCAGTTTACTGAGTTTTATGTTTCTGCTCCTTGTGTAAGGATATTTCTATCCTACTCAAGGGGCTAGGCCTGAGAATAACCAACAGGATGGTGACATTTTAGCTATCTAAAATATAACTTTCTCAGGGCGGAGTGATAGCCCAGCTGGTAGGGCATTTGCCTTGCATGCGGCAGGCCCATGCCAGCCCGGGTTCGATTCCCCGGCATCCCATATGGTCCCCCTGAGCACCGCCAGGAGTAATTCCTGAGTGCAGAGCCAGGAGAAACCCCTGAGCATTGCCGGGTGTGACCCAAAAAAAGCAAAAAAATAAAAATAAAAATAAAATATAACTTTCTCTGTGTTCTACAGCAAATATTTCTTCTTTCCATAAATGAAGAGCTAAGCATACACAACTCTTCTCTCTAATCTGTCTTTAACTTGATGTCTAAGAACTCAAGATGCTAAAGGCCAAGGAACACTCCAAACCTCACTCAATACGAATATACACAGGTTCTGGTAAGTGATGGCCTATTGAGCCCAAATGTGCCTCCAACTTCATTGTTGCCTATCCTCCCTTCCGACAGAATGTTCTGGAAGTTTCCTGGTTGTGTAACTCTAATTCTCTGCTCACCCACATCCTGATTCCAGTTGACTCAACTTTAAATTATTGCATATGTCCTTTGGTCTTAGGCCTCATGGCAGAATATTTCTCCCTTTCCTATAGATCAGAAGCCCTCCCTAGATTCCCACAGCCTACAGAATAGGCACCAATTTCACATCCGTGCCCGGCCCACATCCTTCCATAGTCTGGTCCCAACCTATTTCCTACAAGTTGGCCTTGCCTCTACCTCCCATGAGTCTCCATGTTCCTACTGAGCTTATTACAACCATTCTTCTGCCCTGGAGGAACAGGAACAGGAATTACTTATTCCTAGAGGAGTAAGTAATTGTGGGAAAGGAAAAAGGTGAAATTGTTATGGAAAATGTTTGATACCTCTTTATAAAGTTAGACATCAGAGACATATATGCATGCTCAGAGCAGCAGCATTACAATAGCTCAAAGATGGAAACAATCATGGAAATATCTACTGACTGGTGAAGGGATAAGTGTATGCGATATATGTGTATATATTATACTGGAATATTTCTTGGCCTTAAGAGGAAATTCTGACACATACCCCAATAGGGAAATGTGTGGTAAGTGAAAGAAGCCACACACAAAAATACAAAGACAAAATTTTGATCCCACCACTTGCATAAGGTGCTAGAATAATAAAATTAATGTGTCAGAAAGTAGACTGGTGGCTGCCATGAGTTAGGCGAGCAGGAAATATGGAGTCAGTGTTTACAGGGTATAGCAGTTCTATTTATATCATTAAAAGTTTTAGAAATGGATATTAGTATGGTTACACAACTCTCTACATACTTGATCTCACTGAACCACATATTTAAAAATGATTAAAATGGTAAATTTCACATCACTGTATACTTTACCACCATGGTTACTCAACTCTGCAAAGACCTGACACTTTTTCCCACCTATTGTTCCTCTGATCCTTTCTTTAAAAAATTTTATATACCACCGTGAAATATACAATTACAAAACTGTCCATGATTAGGTTTCAGTCACACAGTATTCCAGCACCCATTCCTCCACCAGTGCACATTTCCCACCACCAGCTCCTGACTCCCTCCCACCTCCCCAGGCTGCCTCTATGACAGGCACTTTGTCTCTGACCCTTTCTTAATCTGACCTTTCATAGGGAGATTCCCAGGACATCTCAACCCAAATGGCTCATTCAATCCTCCAGCTGCTCTGATCTGATCCGCAGACTTTTAAATTATCTTTTTGGCACCTCATAACATGAAAGGACACAGGATATCATCTACTCCTGTCTTCTCACTTCATAGAAGGGCATAGAAGTTCAAAAAGTTGTGACTGGACCATATATGCTAATGACCGACAAGAATACTTACATCTCTGAGCAAGCAATAATCCCTTTTGCATGCAACACTAACAAAAAATGCACAATAAAGCAGTAGGAATATGGAAACAGCTTCTGAAAAGTCAGATAAACAATATAAAGTCTGTATTCAAAGTCACTGTTTTAGCTTATTTACTCAAAAGATAATCCTCATAGCTGCCCTTAGTTTTTCTTTTTGTTTAACATTTCAGCTAAAGAAAAATCATCTAATACAGAGTACACAGTATATTTAAAGTGGCAAATTTTGAAAGAGAGGATTTTCATTAAACTAACATTTCCAGCAATGAAAAAAGAGTATGTAAAAACAGTCCACCCACATAAATTTCCTTTGAAGAAATTACTGTGAAAGTATTGAGCTGCTTACTCTTACAATATAATAGCATGTTTTTTTTACTATATTCAAAAATGCCTGAGAAAGAAAAGTCACAAAGAAATCTTAGATTTTACTTCAAAATAATATACTTTTTAGAATTTTAGTGGGTGCTTCTGTTATTCGAAACAACAGTTCAACTGGGAAATCTTGTTGCTAGACAATGAGATATCAGTGAAAATCCATCACAGGACCAGCTACTGTCAGTTTCAATTTCTGTGTTAGACTTTTTAACATTGTGAAGAAAATCCTAAGACTTCCCTGGATGCTCAGTGCCCAGTTTCAAGAACATAAACAATACCCACCCCATAAGACACAATATACTCCACATCCACACTAAGGTTCTCCTGCTGTGCAGGGCTCTAGAATATGAGGAACTGTGCACATTTCCTGCTTCTTAGTCACATCATTTCTGCTCACAGCAGCTTCATGTAAGTTACCAGAGTTATCAACAAACTTTCATTTAAACTTTTAGTTTGATAAGAAATGCAATTTTTGTTTAAGCATTTCTGGAATTTTTTCTTATTTTATGTATGTAAATCGACTACCTAGATCCATATAGAGAAATGCAACGATGTTTTTAAGAATCTCACTGATTTATGCTTCTTCTCATGCCATACTAATACCAGATTATGCACACAGATTAGATGGAAATGTAATGTAGAAGTTGACAAAAACTTTAACACATTTATGTCTTCTTCTCATGTCATACTAATACTAGCAGTCACTTTCTTTTGAGAGTATTTTCCCTGCAAAACTACAACTTCACTATAACTCGTGAAAGTCTTAGGAACCAGATGAAAACAGGAAAGAGAAGTTATGATTCTAGGTAACCAGGTGATCCACCAGTCTCATATGACTGACATTAAAATTTCAAAATTATTCCAGAGAGATGTTGGCTGGGGGCATTTTCCTAGCCAACCAAAGCTCTGTCAGCTGCAACCCAAACCTCCACAGCTGCCACAGGCCTCCAGCTGGACTGCCCAATTAAATATTCTGGATTTTCCAGAGCGACATCTCCAAACTCCACAATACTAAGATCCCACTAGGAACACACCAGATTGGATGGGAATGTAATGTAGAAGCCAACAAAAACTTTAACACAGAGGCTTAACTTGCAACAACTGCTTAGTAAACCCTCAAGAAAGGACTTAATTCTCCTATGGTGAGATATAACAATTTTCACAAATTTTCTTTAACTGAAGTATTTTTTTTATCAATCTGTCAGAAATTTAGTGGTAACAAGCAATATAAAACAAATTATTGTGGGCCTGTTATGGGGCAGACTTGAGGGGTGGTTGGGAATTTGGAGACACTGGTGGAGGGAAAGTAACAGTGGTTATGGGATGGCTGTTAGAATACTGGATGCCTGAAGCAAATCATCATGAGCATCTTTATAAGTCACAGTGTTTAAATAAAGGGGTTGAAAAGGTTCCTTTACTGTCATAGTTATTTTTGTCTCAGAGGGTTTTCTTCTGGCTATTATTTACTGTGGATTGTGTTGCATTTTCATTATAGATGAAAATGATAAAATTGACTTTACTTACAGAGAATTCTGTACTTTATCATGTTCATTCTAGAGAGGAAGGAAGACAGGTAAACAGTATAAGCATAAACAGTGTGATAAGTGCCTGCAAGACTCATGACAGGTATATGGGAAAGAAAGGAGGGAGTCTCCACCTGCTGGAAGATACAGACAGCCTGACAGTAGATCACAGGACGGAAACAGCGGAGGTTTGCTGACACTACCAAATCAGAGAGGGCTTTCTATGGAAAGATCTTTGCATAAACAAAAAGAGCACAAAAATAACAAATAAAACCAAACTTTTTATGTTTGATAAATTTTAAATAGCTCAGCCAGGTAAAGGAAGGCAAGGGTAATGTGAGGGCTCAAAACATTATCCAGGTAAGCTCAGCTCACCTTAACAAGAAAGAGACAATTCAGTACTATCACCTCCAACAGTGTGGAGCCTGGATGGTATGGGAGGCTTCCAGCATGTGATGAGAAAGGAATCTATGGTTAAGCAAGAAATAGCAAATTTTAAACAAAGACAGAAATGATAAAAAGCCGAAACACCTGAAAAGGACTTGGTTAAATGGCAGGTGATGGAGAGGGAGGATGCTGACTTGCTTTAAGGGGATGTTATCTTGAAAACGGTCTGAGGGAATCTGAAGCTCAACAGACAGGCTATTGAGAGATATTCAACTTTAGAAATCTCTAGCACAGAGGCTGAAGAGATGGTCAACTTGGCCAGAAATCTGTAGAAAGAAAGACCAGGATGATGGCGAGGATGCCTCAACCCTGCTTGTGTAGGTACACAGATTCATCCAGAATACTGAGTTGAGCCTCATGAAAGAAGAGTGAAGACTGGTAGGACTTTACAAGAAGAAAACAGCCAACCCCATCAAAATATAGGGAGAAGAAATGAACAGAAAATTCGACAAGGGAGGATATTTGAATGGTCAAAAAAAAAAACATATGAAAAATTGCTCATCATCACTAATCATCAGAGAGATGCAAATTAAAACAACAAAGAGATATCCTCTCAAGCCACAGAGACTGGTGCATATTCAAAAGAGCAAGAACAACAAGTGTTGGCGTGGATCGCGGGAAAAGGGGACTCATCCATTGTTGGTGGGAATGTCGACTGGTACAGCCTTTTTGGAAAACAATATGGACATTCCTCCAAAGACTAGAAATTGAGCTCCCTTTTGACCCAGCCACACCACCCCTGGGAAGGCAAAAAACACGCAGCGGAAACACCATCTGCACTTTTATTTTCATGGCAGCACTACTCACAATAGCCAGAATCTGGAAACAACCAGTGTGCCCAAGAACTGATGACTGGATAAAGAGGCTTTAGTACATCTACACAATGGAATACTATGTATCTGTTAGGAAAAAATGAAATCATGAAATTTGCCTATAAATGGACGGACATGAAGAGGATCATGTTGAGTGTAATTAGCCAGTAGGAAAAAGACAGATATAGAATGACTGCATTTATTTGCATGATATATATGTATATGTATATATACATATATGTGTATATGTATATATCACTGTCTGTATCACTGTCTTCCCATTGTTCATCGATTTGCTTGAGTGGGCACTAGTAACATCTCCATTAGTCCTGTCACAAGCAAGTGTAACCCAAGGGCATCTGCTTGCTACAGTGACAGGGAGGAGCCCCAAACCATTCTTCAGATCATGGAACTGAGGTCCATAATTGTTACTAGTTTTTGGCATAACAAGTAAATAAAACACGGGTAGCTTGCCAGGCTTTGCCGTGTAGGTGGTATATAGTTTCAGTAGAAGGCTCTCATCTCGAGCATTTACTGAGAAACTTAAAGGGGGATCAGGTTTTCTCTTGGATGGAGCTCTGAGGAACTATGGAGTCTGGATGTTGAGAATGACTGACTGCATGATGTGTGGTTTGTTCTGGCTTCTTGCTAGATTTACTGTATCAGATAGAACCTGTCCAAAACTGTATACAATGTATAAATGTGAAAGATCTTGGGAAGGACCTTATCCTAAAATCAGCATTCTCTAAGAATATCGTGGTGGCTGCTTTGCAGCCGCCAAGAGAGCTGTGGGTCTGGTGTGGGTGGGTCTCTCTCTTCCAGGGCAACTGGCATGGAGGCGGAAGAAAAGGCAGGGCCCAAAACTCCACTCCGAGTCTGTATATATATGTCATATATATGTATACATATATATGTATATATGCCAAATATATGTCATACATATGACATATATATGTCATGTATATGTATGCCATATACATGACATATATACATATGTATATGTGTATATGTATATATACATAATATACACATATACAGAAATGTCTATGCATACATATGTATATATACATGATATACACGTATACATAAATGTATATGTATACATATGTATATATACATATATGTATATGTATATGTATATATACATATATATGTATATATATGTAGAATGATACCGATTTCTTTGGCAGAGCCTGGCAAGCTACCTGTGTCATATTTGATATGCCAAAAGCCAGTATCAATTATAGACCTCATTCCCATGACCTGAAGGAATGGTTGGAGGCTCTTCATGTTCCTGGAGCGAGCAGTTGCCCTTGGGCTACTCTAGCATGTGACAGGACATATGGAGATGTTACTGGTGCCTGCTCAAGCAAACCGATGAACAATGGGAAGACAAGTGACAAGTGATTATGACACCGATATCCAAGGTCAGGCAAAAACATGGATCAGGAGGTCTTGTCAAAGGTGGAAATTACCACAACATGTGGCAGTCAGAGGTTAGGTAAGACAGAAAAGGGAACAGTGTGCTAATAATTGTTGAAAGTGCTAATACCAACCTAGAACTGAGCATTAAATACAGGCAAAAAAATACACATAATAACCTCTAAGTATATACATTACAATTCACAATGTGTAAGAGAAGGAAGAGAGTAAGAGAGAGAGAGAGAGAGAAAGAGAGAGAGAGAGAGAGAGAAGAGATAAAGAGCCTGTCATGGAGGCAGGCTAGGGGAGGGGGAGGAAATCAGGGACATTGGTGGTGGGAAGTGGGAACTGGTGGAGGGATGGGTGCTGGAACACTGTATGGCCGAAACCCAAACATAAACATCTTTGTAATTATATATCTCATAGTGGTATAATAAAATATAAATAAATAAATAAATAAATACAAGGCAAATTTAAAAAAGAAAGAAGAGTGCAGAGAGAAGGGAGAAAGTGAGCCGCGTGGCAAGAGAGGGTCCTAACAGCACCACTTGGTACATCAAGGTGAACAACAGACAAAACCGCCATAGGATGGCAGGCAGGTCACTGGGAATCTATTGTCAGGGCTAGCTAATTTAGACAGGCAAGAGAGTTCCAGGTAGACATAAAAGATGACTGGGAGGGGGAGAAGGGGAGACGAATGGTAGAAGCGAGTCGAGGAAAGTGTTTTTTTCTTTTATTTGCCTAAAGTCAAGTTCATTTTCACCTCAGCACCTCTGTCCTTGCTTTGGCCTCTGTCTGGGATGCTCTTTCCCCGCGCCCAACCCAGCAAGATCCTTCTTACCTTTTGGTCCTCAATTCAAATATCTCCTCCTCAGAGGTTCCCTCTCCCGTAGCTCTGTGAAAATTGTACAGTATCCCACCTGTCGTATCACCCAGAGGAAGGTTTTTATCACTCATGATCTGAATGTGTTTACTCACTAAAAAATGAACGTTATAGCTATTAAACGCAAACAGAGAAGAGTATCCAAAAACCAGTTTCTGCAATTCTAGTGGGTGCCTGCTGAACAGGACAGAGAGGAATTCAGGGAGAAGGAGGGAAGGCTATAAGAGAGAGTGCTTGATTGGCTGAGAGTGGACTGAATGAATACGGAGGAATTTTATAAATTTCTTCCATATTTATAAAATTCCTCCATATTTTCTTCTTAAAAATAAAAAAATGAGGGGTCTCTCTGGAGATTGCTCAAGGGCTACAGCACATGTTGTTAAGAACCTAGTAAGAGTCATGTAAGAACCTAGTTTGCTCGCCAGCCAGCACTGTCCCCCGGCACTTCCAAGCATGAATAACACTGCATCACCAGACATGAGCACTGAAACTGTCAACCTACACTGCCAGGTGAGTGATGCTCAGAGGGGTCCAGGCCCCCAAGCACTGCTGGGAAGTACCCTCCCTCGAACAAACAAAACAGAATATGAAATCACTCCTTCTTAAGCTGAGAAGGAAGAAACACTGACATAGATAATGATATATGAAAGGAATGAGAAGGCAAGGAATGAATAGATTTACAGTCTGGAAAGGACTTGGACAGAGAGAAGAGTATCCCTTCCTCAAACAGAGAAGGAAGACAGAGCAGTTTGGAGTGGGGCAAGGAGCCCAGGGCACTCCTCAGAACTCACACTGGTGATTCAGAGAAGCAGGAGGAGGGCTACACAGTGTGAGAAGATTGGACTGTAAGAAGAGGTAGGAGGGCGATGGTGTGGCCGCAGGCTCCCTGTAATGAGTCAGGAGTGCAGCAATCTTGTACTACCTTAAATGAAAATGCACACAGGTCCTGCTGAGCGATGGCACAGGCATGTACAGTCAAACCCTAACTGACTTTCTTGCAGCATGAAATAAGGAAAAGAAGAAGAGAAGATGGTGCTCCAAGAATTGGTCCTGAAAGACAGGTGTGGAGGCAAAGAATCAGGAGACTGAAGAAATACACTAAGGTTCAGGCTGGAGTCAGGAGGCATAAAAGCAAACAGAAAGACATATCAGACATAAAATGAGTTAAAATGACCATGAACAATGAAGTAGAGGCATGGGAAAATAGATTTTTGAGGCAGACCAAGTTTAATAAAAATGTAAGACTCTTTCAGGAGTGCGGAAAACCTGGATGTGGATCGCCCTGAAAATTAGGCCCTTGCATCTCTTCTCTCTTGGTGCTCTTGTGTTGGCCAGACTAGCTAACATGGTGCTCACACCAACTACACAACCTTGTTTTCATCCCAGATTCCTATTCTTCAAATATTGTGGATTTCTTTTTTTTTTTAATTAATCTCTCTCTTTCCTTTTGCACATTATGTTTTGTAATACAGGTACTAAATGGTTATCATGTATATGCCTTTACATACTTTGAGCACCCAGTTCTTGTCCAGAATGGTATTGTTGGTTTCTTATTAATAAGATGCATCTCCTTGCTTACTTTCTCTCCTTACCTAGACACATGACTGCACTAACTGGAGTTTAAGAAGTCAGGTAGTAGTGGTGGGGATAGAGTGAGAAGTTCTTTGGGTATTCTATAAATAAAAACCTGAGGGAGGAAAATGGAAACAACCATTATCATGTACACTTCTGGACAACTGCAAGAGTTCCATTCAAACACAGTGGAACAGTAGATCCAGGGATGTTGTAGAAAGTAGAAAACTTAAAATACATGCAGCAGCCTGAGCAGGAATTTAAAGGTTAAAGAGCAAGGAACATGTGATCATACCTTTGTAACCACTGCCTTTGGCTAATCATTGAGCTTATCTGTGCACATCTGCTTAATCACCTACTTTGAAAAAAAAAATCTTTGTATTACCTCTCATTCATAAATTTTGATTCTAAAATCTTCCAAATAGTTCAGTCATTTACTATTTATTTTAATACATGGGTAATTTGAGGGCTTTATAAAAGTTATATAGAAACACAAAGGGTAAGTAAAGGCCTTTAAAGAAGTTACATAAAGAATAAGCTATCCAGGGGGCGGGGAAAAAAAAGAATAAGCTATTCAAGTGAAAAAAGGATTTTCTCACAAGATGGACATAGTCACTATGAATTTAAGGGTACATAATATGAAGCTCTTCAAAGGTAAATCTACTCTAACATCAAAAGGATGTTTTCTAAGTCCTTTCTGTCCTTCCTATCTTTGCAGATAGATTTTTAAGGATAGAGAAGTATCTGTAAAACTAATCTAAATGTCAGTATAGTTTAGAAAGCTAGTAAACTTGTCAAATCATCTAAATGTCAGAAAATTTGGTCTTAAAGCCCAACTTTATGGACCAAAATGGTGTCTTTCTCTTTAAGAGAATGATTAACATCAATACTGATTTCTACATTAAAAAGTAAATAAAAAATAAGCAAAACAAATGTGCCTGGTACATGATAAGTGATCAGTGACGTAAACCACAGCAGTAAAATGACAAAGATCATAATTATCATTATAGTGACACTATTACTCTTTGTCCATTAGCCATTTTTAGTATCATTGCTCCCTGTTACACAGAATGGGGCTACAGAGCAAGAGTTGCTCTTGTGGCTCTATCTACTGGCATGGAAATAAATGCCTTGAGATGTAAACTATGGAGGCTGGGCTTCTAGCAGCCTTGACCCTAGCGTCTCCATCTTGACAGGTTCATAATTCACTTCAGCCACATCTAGAGTGTCAGTCTGGAACCTGACACAGGTTCACAAGGACGCAAGGCAGAAGCCTAATCCAAGCCGTGCTCCCCATTCAACCTGCTCTTAGAAGAGGGGCAGGTTGCAAGCAGTCACTTCTTTAATTCCTCCATCGTAATATGTGCTTAGAGGGACTTTTGGATTGGTTAAAGAGACTAGGAAGAGTGCCTGCCCTGGTCACCTGACAGCTGTGTAGCACCCACCTCACATACTCGAAGAGTTGCTATAGAACCACTGTGCTTGTTTTGGTTTCAGACTACATCACAAAATTTACCACCTTTTTAAAAGAAGGACCTAAATCCACCTCTGCCTGCCATGCTGAAATACTGTCACAAGGCAGTGGATATAGTCAGAAAGTAATAGAAGCATAACAGTATAAACTGTATAAAAAGATTATAAAAGAGGTCTGACAGTATAAACAACATATAGAATCAACACTTAAGTCTTCTGGAATCTGAAGCACCACAGCTAGACCCAGGAAACGTTAACAATAGAAAGTAAAGGTATTTAGCTGCTGGAGCAGACAGGGACAGAAATCCAAGTAAGTTCTTATGCTCATCAAAATACTTGATTCTGACTATGCAGCTGTTAGGAAAAATGAAGGTATAAAATTTGCCTATAAATGGATGGATATGGAGAAGATTATGTTGAGCGAAATTAGCCAGAAGGAGAGAGATAGATACAGAATGACTGCATTTATTTGCATTACATAAATATACATGTACATATTATGATACCAATATCCAAGGTCAAGTGAAACATATATCAGGAGGTCTTGTCAAAGGTGGAAATTATCACAAACGTGTGGGAGTCAGAGGCGAGGTAAGACAGAAAATGGAACAGTGTGCTAACAATTGTCGAGGGTACTAATATCAACCTAGAACTGAGCATTAAATAGAGGCAAAAAGATACACATGACAACCCTTTAATGTATGTTCTGTAATCCATAGTCTGGAAGGGAAGGAAAAGAGAAAGAGAGAGAAAGGGAAAGAGATAAAGAACCTGCCACGGAGGCGGGCTCGGGAGGGGGAGGGAACTGGGGACATTGGTGGTGGGAGATGGGCACTGGTGGAGGGATGGGTGCTGGAACACTGTATGACCAAAACCCAAATATGAACTTTTTAATTGTATATTTTGTAGTTGTATAGCTCATGGTGGTATAATAAAATACTTTAAAAAATACTTGATTCTTGTCAAGAAGGACTTCAAAACAATACTCCATATGGTAGTAATGTAAAATTAAGGAGGCACTAGAAAAGAAATTTAAGAACCTCAAAGAACTGATACAATATTAAAGAGTTCATACAAATGGAACTGATGTAGCTAAAGAATACAATAAAACGTTATAGCAACATATTTATGAATGCTGAAAAATGAATCTGCATGAGCAGAAAGTCACCAAGCATAATGAAAAAAAATTAAAAATATATTGAAAATGGAATAAAGTACAAGATATTTAATTGACAACAGAAAGTGGAATAATCTTCAAATTAGAGGATTACCAGGAGAGGAAGATGAAAACGGTAAGAACTACTGAAAGAGATAAAAGCTCAAAGCTTCCCAAGTCTGCAGGATGACCAGTGCGATTCAAGAAGCCCAAAGAGCACCAAACAAAATAGCTCAAACATAACATCAAGATACATTGTAATCATGTCAAGAACAAAATAGATTAAAGTGAAGGGAAAGAGAAGGAAAATCTCCAGTACACAGAAAATAATACAAAAATCTTAACATATTTTATATGAAACCATACAAGCAAGAAGAGAATGAAATGACTTGTTAAAAGAACTGAACAAAAATTCTTTCACTTAGAGTGCTCCACCCTGCAAAACTGTCATTTAGATTTGAGATATAAACAAACAAGAGTTGGTGATATTTACTACATATAAACCAACCCTTCAAGAATTACTGAAAGGTGCTCCTGGGGCATAGCCTATCCTACCGGGTTACACAATTCTCTGTGTTTAACTTTAGCTTCTCCTTTGGGTCCTGTTAGTCACAGATATCTCCTAATCAGACACAGTAACTTACAAAGTTAAATCTTCCAATGGCTTTGGATTTTGTATATGTAAGTGAAATACTGCTTTATCCTTTCCTTTATGTCCTTTGCATATGTTTGTGTTAAAGCAATGTCCTTTTATGTAAAGACACAGGAAAACAGTTAATGCTATGCTTTGCAATATAGAGTTAATTGACTCAGAAAAAAAAGAATCATTGAAAGGCCATCTATTAAAAGGAAATGATTAGCTGCACAACAATCAATTGCACATAGAAAAGAGAAAATAACACTACCAATAATTAATATTAGTATATTATTGATAAATATCAATAATCTTTCTGAATGCCACTGGACTGAATTTTTCCATAAAATTCAAATAATGAGGTATAAATCAGGAAACATAAAGCAACTTTATGTTGATTATAAGAAATACACTTGAATGTATTGGAAGCCACATTGAGGAGAAGAAAAAGAAAGAAGAATGACGATGATGAGGGAGGAGGAGGGTTGGGGGAGGAGGAGAAAGAGAAGGGCTTGCCATAGAGGCAGGCTGCGTGGGGGTTAGGAATTTGGGGGATATTGGTGGTGGGAAATGTGCACTGGTGGAGGGATGGGTACTGGAACACTGTATGACTGAAACCCAATCATGAACAGCTTTGTAATTGTATATATCACAGTGTTAAAATAAATGTTTTTTTAAAAAAAATTTTAAAATGCACTTGAATGAATAAGATAAATACAGATTGAGTAAAAGAATGGAAAACATACAAACTAATGATGAACAAAAGAATCAGGGACATCTATGCTTATGCAAAACTAACATTAAGTATAAATAAACTAATAATAAATACAAATGCACATTACTAACTTACCAACATATATACAGCAAAATTTATAAAGCTTCTGCTCACAGGCCTAACACACTGATATTTTAAATGCAATAATAGGAGACTTCAACATTCCACTTTCACCCACAAACTATCAAAAGAGACAACCCTAAATGAGGAATTAGAAGAACTGTGATTAGTTGACTTATACAGGTCCCTCTATTCCCCTAAAGATTTAAATGAATGCAACATTCTCTTCTATTGCAGAAACCATGCTATGGAACAATCCACATAATACAGCATAATTTGAATGACATAATTTTACAAGCATACAAATAATATCAAGCCTCCTCTCTCAGACCACAATGCTATGAAGGCAAAAATTAACCACAAAAAAAAGAAGGTTATTAAGACTGAAAAAAATGCTGCTACTTAACACTGGATCAAAGACAAATATATTTTAAATTTAAAAAGACTAAATTTAAAAAGATTCCTCAAGCCTCTTCAACAAGTGGTGTTGGGAAAACTTGGCAGCAACATGTAAAAAATGAATTTGGACCTGTGTCTAACACCATGCACAAAAATCAGATCAGAATGGATTAAAGATTTCAATTTCAGACTTGAATCCATAAAGTACATTGAAGAAAATATAGGAAAACCCTCCACAACATTGAAGCTAAAGGCATCTTCAAAGGTAAAACATCACTAACAAAGCAACTAAAAAAGAAAAGACAAGCATATGGGACTACATGAAACTAAAAAGCTTCTGCACCTCCAAAGAAACTGTGAATAAGATACAAAGGCAGTCCACAGAATGCCGAAAGAATATTCACCCAATACCCATCTGATAAGGGGTTAATATCCAGGATATATCAGGCACTGGTAGAACTTTACAAGAAGAAAACAAACAACCCCATCAAAAAACGGGGAGAAGAAATGAACAGAAACTTCAGCAAGGAAGAAATTCGAATGGCCAAAAAACATATGAAAAAAATACTCATCATCACTAATCATCAGAGAGATGCAAATCAAAACAACAATGAGATATCATTTTACACCACAGAGACTGGCACATATTCAAAAGAGCAAGAACAACAAGTGCAGGCGTGGATATGGGGAAAAAGGGACACTCATCCATTGTTGGTGGGAATGCCGGCTGGTACAGCCTTTCTGGAAAACAATATGGACATCCCTCCAAAGACTAGAAATTGAACTCCCATTTTACCCAGCCATACCACTCCTGGGAATATACTCTGGGAAGCCAAAAATACGCAGCAGAAACACCATCCCTACTTTTATGTTCATAGCAGCATTATTCACAATAGCCAGAATCTGGAAACAACCAGAGTGCCCGAGAATCGATGATTGGATAAAGAAGCTTTGGTACATCTACACAATGGAATACTATGCAGCTGTTAGGAAAAATGAATTTATAAAATTTGCCTATAAATGATGGACATGGAGAAGATTATATTGAGTGAAATTAGCCAGAAGGAGAGAGACAGACACAGAATGACTGCATTCATTTGCATGACATAAATATATATGTACATATTACGATACCAATATTCAAGGTCAAGTGAAACATGTATCAGGAGGTCTTGTCAAAGGTGGAAATTATCACAAACGTGTGGGAGTCAGGAGGCGAGGTAAGACAGAAAATGGAATAGTGTGCTAACAATTGTCGAGGGTACTAATACCTAGAACTGAGCATTAAATAGAGGCAAAAAGATACACATGACAACCCTTTAATGTATGTTCTGTAATCCATAGTCTGAATCCCTTCTGAAGGGAAGGAAAAGAGAAAGAGAGAGAAAGGGAAAGAAATAAAGAACCTGCCATGGAGGAGGGCTGGGGGAGGGGAGGGAACCGGGGATGTTGGTGGTGGGAGATGGGCACTGGTGGCGGGATGGGTGCTGGAACACTGTATGACCAAAACCCAAATATGAACTTTTTAATTATATATCTTTGTAATTGTATATCTCACAGTGGTATAATAAAATACTTTTAAAAAAAAGAAAAAGAAGGAATTCAATAATTTTAAAAAATTTAAAAATTAGAAGAGAACCCCAAGAAATAAAAAAAAGTTTATGAATTGTAAAAATCGACCTTTTCAAAATGACCATTCTATATTAATTAATTTTCCACATCCGGACTTCCCCCTTGTCAGAACTCCACCCATCAGACCAGCCTATCACAGCCCGGCTCGCGCGACCGCAAGCCTCCGCGCAGTTCATCAATAAATGCTGGATTTTGAGATGACTACAAGAGTATGCTACCCGCATGGCAGAGCCTGGCAAGCTACCCGTGTCGCATTTGATATGCCAAATACCAGTAACTATTATAGACCTCATTACCATGACCTGATGGAATGGTTTGAGGCTCTTTATGTTCCTGGAGCAAGCAGGTGCCCTTAGGCTCTACTTGCATGAGACAGGTCATATGGAGATGTAACTGGTGCCTGCTCGAGCAAATCGATGATGAACAGGAAGACAGTGATATAGTGATATTAATTAAAGTTTCAATGATATTCTTCACAGTCTTAGAATGGTCACTAATATAATTTGTATGAAACATTCGAGATAGTCAAAGCCATACTGACAAATAATAAATAGGATGGTTTCATTTCCTGATTTAAAATTGTGCTGTGAAGTTACAGTAATGGTACATGAGATAAGAACACACTATCAGAACAATGAATTAGAATTTTTATTTCCCTGATTATAAGTGACAATGTACACTTTTTCTTCTGCCAATTAACCATTCACCTGTACCCTATGGACAGCTACTTTCTGATAAAGAAGCTGTGTATATAATGTGGAATAAGTATAACCTCTTCAACAAATGGTGTTTGGAAAACACAGTAAAAAGAAATCTGGATCCATATCTCACTCCTTGTTCAAAAGTAAATCAAAGTGGATCAAAGACCTTGAAAGTATACTAGAATCCATAAAATACACTAGGAAAAAATATAGTCAAAATGCTCAAAAACTTGGACCTTGAGGGTATTTTCCATTATATGAGTCCATTAGCAAAGAAAAAACAAATAAACAAATAGGACTATGTCAAATTATAAAGATTCTACAGGGTAAAATAAATTCAGCTTAAAATTAGAAAGACAATTAACTGGGGAAATATTCGCACTTAATACGTCAGAAAAAGATTTAATAGTCAAAATATATAAAGCATTCATAAAAAATCAACAACTATAATTCCCTATTAAAAGGATGGCAAGGGAATTATCAGACACTTCTCTGCAAACAGATAAAAAGTCAGTAGGCATATGAAAAAGTGTTTATTGTCACTTATAATCAGAGAAATCCAAATCAAGGTGACAATAAGATATCACCTCACACTAGTGAGCAAATCATCAGAGTCTAGACTGTGTTGGTAAGGATATGGTAAAAATCAGACTCAGGGGCCAGAGCGATTGCCCAGCGGGGTAGGGCGTTTGCCTTGCACGCCGGCTGGCCTGTGCCGCCCGGGTTCGATCCCGGTGTCCCATATGGTCCCGAGCACCGCCAGGAGTAATTCCCTGAGTGCAGAGCCAGGAGTAACCCCTGAGCATTGCTGGGTGTGACCCAAAAGAAAAAAATAAATAAATAAATAAATAAATAAATAAATAAAAATCAGACTCAACCACTGCTAGTAGGAATGTTGTCTGATTCAGCCCCTATGGAAAACAGTATGGAGATTTACAAACCTAACGATGATACAGATGCTAAGTACCACTGGGAATTGTCAGTTCTCTGAGGTTTTGGGATACAATCTATTTTTATTTTATTTTGCTTTTTGGGTCACACCCAGCAATGCTCAGGGGTTACTCCTGGCTCTGCACCTCAGGAATTACTCCTGGCACCACGGGGGACCATATGGGATGCCGGGATTGGACCCGGGTGGGCTACATGCAAGGAAAATGACCTACCTGCTGGACTATCGCTCGGCCCCTTGGGATACAATCTAGCACCGAAGAATAAATTGGGTATCTCTAAGTAGGAGTTGTTTCTCCTCTTACTCTCATCCCCAAAGTTCACAAAGTAATAAGTTATCTGTGAGATTCAGAGAAACACTGGAAGGGAAAAAAAGAGGGCATGCTTCCTCAAAATAACTAGTTATAAGGAGGTGTACAGGGTGTCGAGTGCAGGCAAGATCAATGCATCTGGGTCACAAACAGATGTCTGTAGTTGAAACTTTACAGTCAAAATCCATTTCAATAGTCTCTAGGCCCAGCAGAGCAGCTAGAGTATAGTTATGCAACATTATCTATCACCATAATGCCCTGAGAGTAATTCAGGGCAAATGTGTTAACATTTTTAAATGCAAAGCTAAAATTTACAAAAATAAAGGAATAGGACAATATTTTCTCTTAGTATACTTGTTTATTACACATAAAAGTACTCAAAATGCTTTCATAAGAATTTCAAATTGCTAATAGGAGAGTGAAAGTATTTTCTCTGTACATTACAGCAACCTGACACAACAGAGGTGAATATATAATAATGTTAGACCTTTCTGCCAGCTCTATTGTATGTCACTCATTAAATACACACACACACACACACATCTTCCTCTGAGCATATACACAAAAGTCCAGGATAGCTACTATTCTGTTTATTTCTAAGCATTTCGATCAGTATTGTAAAATAGAATTTTCTGTGATATTATTCTTAATTTGTACTGTCAAATGGCCACTGGAGACTTGGAATATGGTCAAAAAATTGAGAAACTGAATCTTGCATTTTACCTAACTTTAATAACTCCATATAACCTGTAGTGAGTGGGACAGAATTAAACAACAAAGGCGTATATTCCAGAATTTCACTTCCTCTCACTCCTTTCAAAGTACACTGCAATCTTACTTCTGCACCTGCCACACAAAATTCTCATCATCCAGGTTACTGATGGCTTCTTGTGGTTATACCCAATAGATATTCTAAGTTCTTATCTCACCTTCCATCTGTCTTGGTCATCACTCAGTGTGTGTTGATTGGTTACCTCAAAATCCCACCTAAACCAGGCTCCATCCTCTCTCCTTGTCTAGTTCTTTTCTAACTAAGAAACAATGAATTAAATGAGTGCCCCACACCTGAGATTAGTGCAATCGGTGGAAACTACTGCATGGTGGTGTATAAACAATCATCAAACCACGAGCTTCTTATCTCTGAGTATCTTTGAAATTGCCCATTTTTCTCACCACTATATCTATGATTACAGATTAGACCAGCATCACCTAGCTCTGACTCGCCATAATATACTGCTATTCCTCTGGAAAGAGTTTTTCTAGTTTACTCTCCAGAGAGAGGTGACAGTGATATCCTAAATATTATTCTGATAGCATTACCCTCTGGATAATCCCTTTCAGAACTCCTTGGTATGGACAAGGTGAAAGTCCCAAATTAAAGTATAAATTCACTTTACCACCTGGTTCTAATTTATATCCCCACAAAGGTCCATATGATGTGACTTAACTCTGATTGTCCCACCCACACATTGGCTCTGTCACAGCACACTGCCTTTTTCTCCCACAGAGTCCAAGCACTAGCTTCCCCCTTGAAACCTTCTTCCTTCAGAGTATGAATGACTGGTTTACCCCTTACTTATCCAATGTTGCATTTGGATTGCACCTTTTCAACAAGACCTTGCCTGATTATGTAATTTAGCATCATCACTTTCTCCCTATAGCCCCCACAAATTTAAGTGGTTATTATCCTTGTACATGTTTTTAATCCATGAAAAGAGAAGCATTTTTATCGAATAATCTGTTTATTAGATATATAGTCATTTTCTTGACTAGAAGGTCTAGCTCCACCAGCTTTCACTTGTGGATTCATACCACAGGCACTCAATGACAAGGATCAGTGACAGGACCCTGAAACTGCTCTTTGCTATTTAATGCCACTTGAACATGTTTATCATCACCTCTAAGAGAAGGTAAAGAAAAATTCTTTAACCACTATCATAAATGAACAAAGTAATCTTCACTCGGAATAATTCCAAGACATGCCTTGGAATTATTCCATGGTTGATTTTGAGGGTTTTTTTAAAATCTTTTTTAATCTTTTTATCTTTTTATTGTTGCCAGTTTTATTGCTCCTCATTCCATTACACATCCCCATAAGGAATTGTGACTCAATTTTTTAAGAAGCTGTAGTTAACCTATAGCAGTCTTTTTTCAAGTCCGGCCCAGGTATGCTGGTCAGAGACTCACAGACATGAGTCACGGCTCTCCCTGGGCCCAGCTGCTCACGAGGTGCCTGGGAGGGATGGTGGGTTCTAGCCCTGGCCTGCCACCCCAGCTGAGCCTCGCAAGAAGGCAGACAACCCCCACTCCATAAGGGCCACCATTTTCCACATCCGGACTCCCTCTCATGAGAACTCCACCCAGCAGAGGAGCTGATCACACCCCAGCTAATCGAGACACACCCTGCAGCAGTCTTTTTCAAGTCCAGCCCAGGTATGCTGATCCAGTCTCACAGACATGGGGACAGAGCTGCTACCGGCTCTCCCTGTGCCCAGCTGCTCACGGGAGCGTGCGGGAGGGATGGCAGGTTCTAGCCCTGGCCCACCACCCCAGCTGAGCTTCACAAGAAGCCAGATGACCCCCACTCCATGAGGGGCCGCCACTTTCCACATCCAGACTCCCTCTGCGTCAGAACTCCACCAAGTAGAGGAGCAGATCACAAGCCCGATTCATCAATAAATGCTGGAGATCAGAGGTGACTACAAGTGTATGCCACCCTGCACGGTAGAGCCTGGCAAGCTACCCTTGTCATATTTGATATGCCAAATACCAGTAACAATTATAGGCCTCATTCCTATGACCTGATAGAATGGTTTGAGGCTCTTTATGTTCCTGGAGCAAGAAGATGCCCTTGGGCTCTACTAGCATGAGACAGGACATTTGGAGATGTTTCTGGTGCCCGCTCAAGCAAATTGTTGATGAATGGGAAGACAAGCATCTACACTCAGATGCCAACTCATATTTTCAATTGCTGCTTCCCCCAATTCTGAAGAGCTTGAATTTGTGTTTTAACATTTGCTTATTTTCTTCCCAAAGAATCACCAATCACTTGGAAATAAACTATATTTTGAAATACAACAACCCTTTAAAAAAGACAATATTGGGCCAGTGTGATAGTTCAGCAGGGAGGGTGGTCACCTTGCAAGCAACCAACCCAAATTTAATCCCTGGCATCTCATATAGTCCCCCTGAGAATTATTAATAATTCTCATAATTATAATTATTAATAATATTATTAATATATTGATATAATTTATTATATAATATCAAATTATATTGTTATATTTATATAATACGATATATAAATATAACAATACTTATTGTTATATTTATATAATTTATATAATACATATAAATATAATTAATATTCATTATTATTAATAACTATAACTAATAATAATTCTTGAGTGCAGAGGCAGAACTAACTCCTGAGCATCTCCAGGTGTGGCTCAGAAACCAAAAGTGAATCAATAAGCAAAGTGACAATTTCACTTAAACCCACAATGATCTTCATTTCATCTTCATTTTAAACTTTTTTTTTTTTGGGTCACACCAACCTATGCTCAAGGTTTACTCCTGGCTGTTCTCTCAGAAATTACTCCTGGTGAGCTCGGGACCAGATGGGATGCTGGGGATCGAACCGGGTCGGTCTCGTGCAAGGCAAATGCCCTACCCACTGTGCTTCCACTCCAGCCCCTCCATTTCATCTTTGAACGGCAGTTGGAGAGTATGAAAATAAAATGCTAAAAAGGATAGAGGCCTGGCTGGAGAGATAGTACAGTGGGTAAGATGCTTGCCTTGCACATGAGCAACCCAGGTTCAATCACTTGCATCCCGTATTGTCTCTGGAGTACCACCAGATTTGATTCCTGAGTGTGGAGCCAAGAGGAATCCTTGAGCATTGCAAGTATGGCCCAAAAACCAAAAGTAAAAATAATAAAGAAAATAAAAGGACAGATTTTTTATTCCTTTTCTTAGCCAAACTGGTTCAGGAGCCAAGGCATACAGTGTCTGCACTCAGTATCTGACAAGAGGGTGTTTTGGGATTCAGTCAGTGGAGGGCAAGACCAACCAGGCTAAGACCTTGGCAGAGCCTCACTGAGCACAAAAGCAAAACAAAGAAACAAATGAGCCCCAGCCAAATAAAATAAAACTAATGAAAGCTAATATGATAAATGGGCAGTCAACTCAGTAAGAAAAAAGGGTCAAATTCCAGAAACAGTGATCAAGCTTAAATGACTCAGCTGTTCCTAAACTCCAGCAGAGAGGATCCACATCGTGAATGTATTGGCCTGCTTCTGCAGATAACCAACAAACAGGTGTGGCAGGTGCTAAGGTTCACAGAACTGACATCTTCTCTGTGTCATCTATCTCCCTAATGGGGCTAGATTTCATGATTCTTATGAAAACACTTAAGAATCATGAAATCATTGCTCTCTCAGTTAAGATTAGAGAAGAACAGAAAACAGAGTCCATAGAAAGTGAACAAAAGAAGCAAGACACATATCAAGATACGCTGAAATAACTATGGTAAATATTGATATTTATCCTAGATTCTAAATTTCCATGTTACACATTTTCTTAGAGATATCCTTTCACATCAATGCTAAGTTTATACAAGAAAAACATGACTAATAAGCTATATATATAGCAAAATATATATTTATATATTATAAAAGATATATATATATATATATATATATATATATATATATATATTTTGCTTTTTTGGGTCATACCGGCGATGCTCAGGTATTATTCCTGGCAGTGCTCAGGATCAATTCCAGTTGGCCACATGCAAGGCAAATGCCCTACTCACCATGCTATCACTCCGCCCACAATATGCTATATTTTTTTATGTTAAGAGCTAAGTGAAGAAGGAGACCAGATATTAAAATTTTCCAACTGGTCATTTAAAATCACATTCACATGCATTACAACCATAAAAACAAGAGCACCAGCTTAGGGTGACACACAGAAACATAAACCACTGCATATGCGATCTGGCTACTTAGACAGCATGAACAGACAATGCAGGTAGGCAGATGCACAGACTGATAACAAAAACAAGATTCAGATTCACAAATAACTGAGACAACTAGAGGAAGAATGTGATACAGGCAAGCAGACAGTACAGTAAGCAATAATTTAAATATCATAGCCCATGGACCAAGATGATGAGGACTGGGGCCAGAGTGATAGCGCAATGGGTAGGGCATTTGCCTTGCACATGGGTCGACCGGGTTCAATCCCGGCATCCCATATGGTCCCCGAGCACCACCAGGAGTAATTCCTGAGTGCAGAGCCAGAAGTAACCAATGAGCATTGCCGGGTGTGACCCAAAAAAGAAAAAAAAAGATGACTCTCCCTCTTCTGTTTACAAAAATATAAAAATACAAGTATTCTAAATAATACATACAGAGAAGTAATACAGAAAAGGAACAATTTCAATCACAATATAATATCATATGTTGTCCCAATGTCCTAATTCATTTTGGACCCAAAGTAAAGTTCATAGTAAAATGTGTCTGGCTGTTTGGTCATAACTGACTACAGCCTATATTGTCCTAAATTAGTGAGAGTCAATCTTCCATGTCTTATATGAAGTCACGTGTCTGGAACAAGGTTGTAAGAAATCCTCCAAAAAAAGAACATTTGCTATATATATTTCACATATCCGGTTAGACTCTGACCTCCCTGGGCCGACGGTTCAAGGAAATACAGCAGCAGATCTTTTGGCAGCACTTGTATTCAAATCAACTGAGGAAGAGCACCAAACTCTGCATACAAATGCCTGCTGCCTTCATGTATACCATAGCATCCCATGGAGACAAGCTAGGCAAATTGTTTGTAATTGTCCTGTCTGCTCCTTTACATTGTACATCTCATGGGCATGGAGCTAATCCTTGAGGTTTACAGAAAAACAAATTATGGCATATGGATGTAACACATACTAACTTATTCCTGAACAAACCTTTCCTTCATGTGGTCATTGAGATGTGTTCTTGGTTCATATGGACTGTTCCGATGACTTCAGAAAGAGCTAAATCTGTTTAGCCGCTGGGGTCCCCCAACAGTATCAGGACAGAAGTTCTCTTCTACCTCCAGAGCCACCGGAGAATGGATGAAAGTCACGAGTCGGTGCAGTTCCAAAAAGGCTTTTAATAGTACAAAAAGCTCTACTACCACAATCCAATATAATGAAAGACCTTAGCTCTGGTCAGAACTTACACCACACATCAGGGCCCAAGTCTCCCACCAAAGAGGATCCCACCAGAGAGAGAGAGAGTCTACCTCTTTGGTAGGACTACCAAAGAGAGTCCTACAAAAGAGGGTCCTACCAGAAAGGAGTCCCACCAAAGAGAGATCACCCGAGAGAAAGCCCTACCAAAAAGGGGTGGAGTACCTCAAGTGAGTCCCTTTATATACACCAAAGTAATCCTAACTGTTGACAGGGAGGGTCCTGTCAACAAAGACCCCTAAACAGCTTCTAGATAGTAGAAGAGTGTAGAAGGGTGGTGTCACACCCTATTATAGGCATAAAAAAGAATTATGACAAGGACTAATCCCTTCTTCTGAGATTATCTCTATGTAAAACACTGAGAGAGAAGGGGCTGGTATAAAGTGATACATCTTAATTTCATGGGCTTCATGTAATCTAGATGATACCCACAAGGTCCTTCTTATTTATTATCTGTACCAGGGTAATTCTTAGTATCTTGTTCTTTGTATACTGAAAGGGTCACACTCATCTGCTAGAGGGCAAACTAGTATGATCCTTCCTATAATCTTAAAGATAGTCTCAACATAGCCAGGGTGGCAGTCTCCTGGGAAATTCTAACTGTCCCACGCTGGGTTCAGTGGGTATAAAGAGGAGCTATGGCCAATCTAGAAAACATAGAAGTCTTAGTAGATTTATAATAAGTCAGAAGTTATGCATTCAGAGTCAAGGTGACTTCTGTAACTGCCATACCCTCCATCAGTGTTTACATAGAAGAGAGATCTCATTATTATGAATCCTGGCTTAAGAACATATAAATAGATTAAGCTGTGAGTGGATAAAACAGCAAAGTTCCCAAGCTAGCTAAGCCTATCATCCAACAGAGGACCAAGACATTAAGGTAAGCATCGAGGAAGAAATGAAGTAAGCTGTGATATTTAAAAGCAGCAAGTAGCTGTTACGGTTGCTATTCATACTCACAGTTCTTATTTCTGTAACTATGATACCTACATGAGCTGCGAGAAATAAAGAACTATTAAAGTTGTAATACTGAAGACACCTTGTAGTTGGCATGTTCTATTTATGCATTAATCCCAAGAATCACTGAGTTGGCCAGTTCTATGGAAGAGTATCACCACTAATTATCATGACTTAACATAGGGTTGCATAAAAATTTCACTGTGTGAAGAGAAAATCTCAAAACTTCACAAAAATTTTTCTAATTCTGGGGACGGATGGGTAGTACAGTGGGTAGGGCATTTGCCTTGCATGTGACCGACACAGGTTCAATCCCCAATATACCATATGGTCCCCAAGCACTGCTAGGAGTAATTCCTAGAAATCCAGTAGACAATGTATCTCCTATAAGTACGGAAGAATACAAAAGGTTGATAGCCAAAGACAGGTGTATCACAAAAACAGTGAAGATGCACAGTGGAATGACTGTAATGACTTGGGAGAAAGCAAAGATGAACTGGAGAAACAACTAGTAAGATTTTTAAAGTAGAAATACAAATAGCACAAATAAACTGACTTTTACTCAAAATACAGCTATAAAGCAATAAAACCATCTTATGAAATCATCATTGTCAAAGTTTTTTTTTGAATGCTTTTGATTATTTTCAAGCATGGGACCTTAAATTCTGGACCAAAGAGATAGATAAAATGCTTGCCACGCATGTACCAGTTCTAGAGTACCATATACGTTACACCTGAATGGCCAGGACTCTATTACACAGAGCCAGGAGGAAGACCTGTATGCCCGCCACCAAAGACACACAATTCCTACCCACTTCATAAAGCATAATCAATGTTTCTATTACTTTTTAGTTATCCTTTTTCTCCAATATCTAAGAAAGTGTTCTCCATCTTCTTGTCTAAATGTCTAAAACTAATTCCTCTTGAACTCTTATTCCCATTTCCTCTATGAACCCATTTATTCAACAAAACACTGATCAGTCTATGTACCAAGTCAAAACAGCGTGAGAAATAATTAGTCCTTTAAGTATAGTGGGAGACCCACCAAAATAACTTTGCAAATTAAGCCAGGGAGATAGTTTAAACATTGAAAAAAGAAACCTAGTCATAGGTTAGATCCTGGCACCACATGCTTCTGTTCCCACCCCAATACCAACCAGGTATGGTTCCTATTAAAATAAATATATAAACTATAGGAAGAAAATGCTATGAAAGAGGAGGTGGGTCTTGAATCACAGTTTCACTGGTTCCCTTGACAATGACTCCTTCCCTAATTCTACTAAAGAAAGTGAAATTCTCTAAGTTTAAACTAAAAACAAAAAAAAACTTGTTTTCAATTTAGACAGTAGCTCTAAAGCTGGAGTGCATGTTTTGCATGCTGGAGGCAAACACCACCAGGAATGACCCCTAAGAACAGAGCTAGGGGTAGCTCCTAAGCTCTGCTAGGTATGACCACAATACAAACAAAAGACATAAAAACTCCCTACCCATCATTTTACTAGAAATTCTTTGCTTTAGAAGTCATGCTGAGCCACTTGCTACCCATCAGATGTGATGAATCATTTACTCCCAATTTCCTAGTTCAAACTGAAGCCTTTGGCCACAAATTGATGGGCAGACACCAAAGCCCATCTGCTTCAAGCCCTGAAAATGACCAACTGTCTTGTGGACTAATTACCACATGGGCCAGCTGCCTTCATAGACCATCTGTTTTTCTGATATTCCCCAAATATCTCTATCTTCTGGGATTTGCAGATAAACCAATCCCAATGAATAGTCCTGCTCTTTCATCTAACTTTCCAGATAGCAAGACATTCCTGACATCACACAGAAGACTACTAATTTATGCATTCTAAAGATATAAAGATATGGCACATACTTGTAGCCCAAGCTGTAGATGGAAGGCCACACATAAGAAGCAGCTGCAGCTCACACTCATTTTCACAACCTGACTGTGAAAAAATATTTTGGGGAAAGAAAGGAAAAGAGAGAGACAGGCTTAAGGAAAAAGAAAAAACTTAACAGTGAGTTCTTTTTTGAGAAAGAAGAGTTTTTTGTTCTCATTTTTCTTGGACATTTGAAATTCCTGTTCCTTCACAACAGCACTTGGAGATTAAAACACACACACACACACACACACACAAACACAGAAACAGAGACACAGAGAGAGACAGTGGCAGAGACACAGAGAACAAGTACAAAACAAGTTTGAAAGTGATATTAAATTCTGCCAGAAAGGGATTCAGAGAGCATAGTTTGTCTGTGGAAACAGGTCCTACTGCCCTGTGGTTTAGGGCCAAAATGGCCCAGAGTCACCATCTTGCAGAGCTGATTGATGAGGGGAGACTGAACCCAATTATAGTTGCGAGCTGAGACATTCCCTCCAGCATGACACCTGTCCTTCAGGCAGAGAAGCCAAGTTCAACCTCTTCCACAAGGCTGATAATGACCTTCCAGAAAACACATCTTCCTCTGCAGGCCAGCTGCACCTCCACCTTGGTATGTGAGTATGAGAAAGTAACTTGCAATTTTGTTTTTTACACTGTTCAGAAGAAGATAAAAAGGAAATGCTTCCTATATTGCTTCAATTTTGCATCTGTTTTAAACACCAGAATTTATCCATTTTAGGCTAAAACTATTTCTTTTTATATCATGTAAACAATTCAAGAATTGTTCTAAAAACATAAAAACTGGCCCGGAGAGATAATATATCAGGTAAGGCGCTGTATTGTATGCAGCCAAGCCAAGTTTGATCACTGGTACTGAATTTGGCCTTCTGAACACAGCCAGGAGTGAACACAGAGAGCCCTGCGCAGCACTGGGTATGACCCCAAAACTATATATGTGTGTGTATGTATATATACATATATGTGTGTATGTACACATATATATGGATATATACATGTGTGTATATATACATATATAAACACACACATGCACACATATATATACACATATATTTGGGGGCCATAGCCAGTGCTGCAAAGGGTACTCTGTGCTCAGGGATCACTCCTGGTTGTGTTCAGGAGTTCAGGATATGTATATATCACATATATACATATGTATGATATTCATGTATATTTCATACATATATATTAGATTTACAAAGCAGAATATCTGAAAAATATCATCATCACTATCATTTCTCCTGAGTGGGAAACCACAAAGGATAAATGCTTCAACATAGTATTTACTTCTCTAACATTACCTCTCTAATAACCAGCTATAAATAACTTTAAATTATGATACCCTAAATTTAAAAAAATAAAAATTAAATAGTTTATTTTTTATTTAAAAAATAGATTATTTTTAGTCTATTAAAAGATTGTAGATAAAATGTTTAAAGATAAAGTTATGCAATTTTCTACTACATGAATGGGTGTGTAGAATATCATGCTGGGTTAAGTTAGTACAAAGGAGGGGAACAGATATAAAATGATCCCGTTACATGTGAAATATAAAGAAACACAGTAAGGAATCAACAAGTATACAAAGGCACCTTTAGTGGAAATCATGACATTATAGAGAAAATGAGGGAGGAGTAGGGGGCGCCGGGACAATGGTGGAGTATAGCTGACAATCTGGTAGAGGGTCTGGTGCTGGAATGTTTTAGGCATTAAATTCTGCCATCATAAATACTGTACAGTTCCTAAAATAAAATTTTTTAAAGATAGTATAATTATTTTCACAATTAAAATCATAGGTTTTTAATAGTTGTTAGAAAATATTATAGTGTAGTATGTAATGTTCAATAACTATTTAAAAACAGATAATTGGATTGTTTCTATCCTTTACATTATTATAAATACTGATATGAAAATAATATTTATATATAAATACTCAAGAAAATAATTTTATAATTTTTGAGAATACATTTTTAGAAATATAAGTATTAGAAAAATAATGAACATTGTAAAATCTCAATGAAAATTACCTTACAAAAATGTACAAAGTTACATTCTGATTCCTTATTATAGAGATTTATTTCAATTTATCCTGACCAATTTTTGGCATATCAAATATGACACAGATAGCTTGCCAAAAACCAGTAACAATTAAGACCTTATTCCCATTACCTGAAGGAATGGTTTGAGGCTCTTCGTGTTCCTGGAGCGAGCAGATGCCTTGGGCTACACTAGCACATGACGGAACACATGGAGATGTTGCTGGTGCCCGCTCGAGCAAATCGATGAACAATGGGAAGACAAGTGACACAAGTGAAATGATCCTCACCAATAATATGTATTCTAGTTTTATCATGAGTTGCAATTTGACTTTGCTTTGATTTTACTTTTTTCCACTTTTTTAATGGAGTGCATCACTCATATTTTCTGTTATTGCATGTTCATTTCTTTTGTCTATTTATCTTTTATATTTGCATGGATTTAAGTTTAATAAATTTTTTTATATATTTAATGTACATTTTAATAAAACACCCTATATTTTTATATTTCTTACCATTCAACTTATGTGGTCTAATAATTTAGACGGGGCATAACTAATTCTGAATGAATTTAGTATATGACTGAAGGTTACAAAACACACTTTTTAACCTATCCTTTACATGATAACACATAGTCTGCCAATGTTCATGAATTCTGGTGCTATTTAGGTTGTAGGTAGAGGACATGGAGATTAATGATTTCATTAAACATATAAGGAAGACAAGTATACTCTGTACTATTAGTAACTCTTTTTTCCTTGTTTTCCATAAACATACTCATAATTCAAGGAGGTTCAGCCATGAACTTAGAAGTGAATAATGTTTTTTAACATCAGTAACAGTGATACTCATTTAGAAAATGTCTAGATCTGGAGAGCATTATGCTTAGTAAAGTAGGTCAAACATCAAACATCATAAAATTATACACCAAGAAACAAAATACAAAAAAAAACAAAATAAACTTTTAAACTATACAACCAAGTAAGTTACCATAAAGTGAAAAAAAGGTAGAAAAAATAATGGAATTAAAAGAGGAAGATGGATTTTTACTGTTGAACATCACAAACACCTAAAACTTCATAATATAGCAATAAATGTTACTTCAATTTTTTTTTTTTTTTTGCTTTTTTGGGTCACACCCGTGATGCTCAGGGGGTTACTCCTGGCTCTGAACTTAGGAATTACTCCTGGCAGTGCTGGGGTGACCATATGGGATGCTGGGGATTAAACCGGGCTGGCATGGGCCGGCCGCGTGCAAGTCAAATGCCCTACCCGCTGGACTGTCGCTCTGGCTCTCAATTTTTAAATGTTTAAGTTAAATTTTTAAAAATGTTCATAAATTTATGAACTTAACTCATAAAATATTAACTACTCATGAACAATGAGGGAGCCTATTCAGAAAAGTATATTTTCAGATACAATGGGGAACCCCATTGTATCTCCTCATCCCGATAACCAATATACCCAGGGTTTTGACTGATAATGCAACAGACATAGCAATACATGTTGACGAAATAAATAATCCTCCAGAGCAACTCAGCCTCTCTCCTGTAGCCTCCTGATTCAGCTCACATCCCCTGCCTGTTTTCTGGTCATCTTTTTGGACCCCCAAACCTCTCTCTATAACCAAATTGAACCCTGTGCCAGTCACCCTGCCTGGGCTGGCCTGGTGCCAGGCCTTGACTGCGTCCCAATCTGATTTTGTTTTGCCCTGTAGACTTTTGTGATATCGACATATCCCACCACAATACCAGCTGCAGGCGCAGCTGTGTTTTGTCCTTGAGCTGTTTCATCCTGTTAGCCCTTAATATCTACTCTGAACTGACAGCCTCCAGCCCAACAATTACATATCACTTTAGGCTGTTATGTTTGGATTTTTTAGACTCATACTCATGATAGCGTGTTTGAAAGGTTTTCTCTAAGTTGGAGAATCACTTTTAAGACAACCACTTGATTATTAGCAGAAACATGTAAATATATATTTTCCTATTTTTGTCTGTAGTGAAAACAGGATTTTAGTTTTCCTTCTTTAATCTTTGGACCCACCTTCCATGCCCAGTATCTGCCTACTTTTATCTTTAGTAAGATGAATATGATTTAGCACTTACATAAGTGGAAGGAAAAAAGATTTGATATCAATAAATATCATGGCTGTCTCAAATTCCTTTTTGAAAAAGTCATGACATAAATAAATATGTTCAGAGTGGTTTTATAATTAAACACTCTTGAGAATGTGGAAAGGATAGTTCCATGTAGCTAATTCCTCAAGAATTACAATCTCAGGCTAACAAGATAATACAGAGGTTACAATATTTGCCTTGCACTTGACCAACTGCTCAATCCCTGAGAATGCGTATGGTCCCTTACGCACTGCCAGTGCTTAGGAAGTGATCCCTAAGCACAAAACTAGGGAGTAAGGTCTGAACAGCACCAGATATTTACCATGAAAACAGAACGAATCAAAACAAACAAACAAAATAATTAGAATCTCTTTACGTGTTGAACAGATTCCCTACTCTCCTGACCCACTGCAGCTGTCTTAGTTCAGGGGCTTCCATCACTTCATCTAAATTTTTAAGCCTCTTCAATGACCTGCAGTATTTAGTCCAGCTCCCATTTTCTGTGAAACTTTTATTTTTAATTTATTTATATGTTGTTTTTATAGAGACATAATTTATATATCAAAAATTCAGCATTTAAGGTGTATAAGCTTATTATTTCCCCCTATAATCACAGAGTTGTGCAATGATCACCATAATATAACTATAGAGAATCTATTCCTCCCTGGAAGGAGTCCTGCCCTTACTGGCATTCACTCCCCATGCTTGTCACCCCTCCTCTTCCAGTCCTAGAAAACCAATAATCTAGCTTCTGTGTCTATAGATTTTTCAATCTGGACATTTTATACAAACGTTATAATAAAATATATAGTCTTTTATAGCTGGCTTCTTTCAACCAGCCTAACATTGTCAAAGGAAATTCTTGTTGTAGTCTAATCAGTACATTGTTTCTTCCTATGGATTAATAATTTTCTATATCATTTTATAACATTTTCTATATCATTTTATATCATTTTATAAAATGATGTAACACTTTATATCATTTTATAATTTTCTATATCATTTATAAGAGTCCAAACCCCAATGAATATTTGGGTTAGAGTCACTTCATTATTAGGAACTTTTCCATATAGATTTCTGTGTAAATGTATATTCTAATTTCTTCCACCTGGCGTGGAATTGTGGGTTATGATAACTATGTTGTTTAAAAAGGCTTTACTATCACAGGTTCTGATATAAAATCCAAGAACAGGAAAAACCCGGACTTTGGGTTCCTGGCTGGGTCCCGGACATAGCCAAGATGGCTGCCACCACGTGTTAAAGTCCAACAGGGAAGAGAACAGAGAGGAGAGGCAGAAAGACAAGGGAAGCCAAAATGGCAAAAAAGGCCTTTCTACTTTCTCCCAGCTTATTTTATAGACAGAAACTAGCCAAAACTTCCCAACCCAGCCCACCCATCCTGCACTGGGCTATCTAGAGATAAAGGCTGGGAAATGACTCTATTGAAATGCCATACTTCAGGTAGACCTTTTGGCTTCACAAATGCCAGAGCTGATTCAAAATCTCCCTAGCTGAGCTGGGAGGGGCTGCAAGTTAAGTGTAGCTGGAGCTTAAAATAGGGCATGTAACCCAACAAGTCCATCCCTCCACTCCTCCCATCTAGGTAGACACTCTTCTCTCTCTCTCTCTCTCGCTCTCTCGCTCTTTTTCTCTCTCTCTTCCTCCCTCCCTCCAATCCTCCCTCAGGAAAGTGTGCCATTTTCAGATATGAAGGCTATTTACCTCAGTCTCTAGTATATTCTTAGGATGATGCATAAGGAAGAAAAGAAAAATATCCAAGACATAAGGAAATTTCTAGAACAAGACTTAGATGAAAAAGGTAGATGATGAACAATCCGATAAGGAGTTTAAAAATAACTGTAGTTGATATGTTAGAGGTTCAGAGGAGAAAGTGAACACAATGAATGATCAGATGACTAACTTCAGCAGAGACAGAAATTCAAAGAATCAAATGGCTATTTTAGAAATGAAAAATACAAGACCAGAGAACAAGAATACCTTGAATGAGCACCGCAGTTGCCTTCTCTCTGCTAAGTCTGTGAAAGTTAATGAAACTTAAACATAGAGAAGAAAAGTCTGAAAGAAACCCATCATCACAGCTCTGTGGGACAAGCATGTGACAAAGAAATAATTATAATTCTTGAAGAGTCAGGAAAAAAAAAATTCAATCAGGGCAATATTGGCTCAGAATTTCCTAAAATAAACACCAAACCACAGATCTAAAAAAGTTTAGAGAAACCAAGCAGAGAAAACTTAAAACAAAACAAAGCAAATCCTAGGCATAACAGTATTGTAGGAAAATTGCTAAATCACTGTTCCAGAGTTTGATAAAAATGTTGACATTAGAAATACATAGAAGTAGGCTGCATTCTTATATATAAATAATGAACCAGAGTAGAATGAGATCAAAGAATATATCCCATTCAAAACTGTGTCCAAGAACATCAACTACCTAGGTATTAACTTAACAAAACAGGTGGGAAATCTATACCATTAAAACTTCAAAGCACTTCAGAAATCAGTAGACCTTAGAAAATGAAAAAAAATGCCATGCTCTTGCATTAGAAGAACCAAAATGGCAAGTTTACATAAATTGCTATATAGACTCTATGCATCCCTATACTAATTCAGACAACATTCTCAAGAACTTAAAACAGTCCATAATAAATTTTTTATGGAATTGTAAAAGACCTATACTATCCCATACTATACTAATAAGAAACAGGGGGCATCTCCTTTCCTAACTTGAAATTATAAAGTCATTGTGATCAAAAAAGCATGGCACTGAACTTAGAATAAGGATTTATCAATCCAGCATAGTATTGACACTAGAATAAGGAAAAAATGGATCATAACAGGACAGAATAACCCAGGGCAAATACCCACATATATAGTCAGTTTTTTGACAGCAATGCTAAAATAAAGTAAAGACAGTCTCTTCAACAAATGGTGCTGGTAAAACTAGATAACCAGGTGTGAATAATTAAAACTGAATCTGTGTCTCACACATTACACAAAAAGTCAATTCTAAGTGAATCAGAGACCTTGAGATATAGACCAGAATCCATAAAATATATTGAGGAAAATATTGGCAGAAGATCCAAGATCTGGATCTCAAAAGATGTCTCTAATGCCACTGGAAGAGTAACAGAATAAAAAGTAAATAGGACTCGTCACACTAAAGTCACACTAAGAGTTTCTACATGGCAAAAGAAACATGGGCCAAAAGAACATAATGCATACCATGTTCATTGGAGCACTCAGTACAATAGCTAAGACTAGGAATCAACCTAGATGGCCAACAACAGATCAGTGGTATATATATATATATATATATATATATGTATGTATATATATATATGTATGTATGTATATATACATATATATACACACACAATGGATTATGACGCAGCTGTAAGGAATGATGAAATCATGCAAAATCAATGAAACTGAAAGATAACATATCTTCATTTAACATAAATGAAGTAAATCAGAAGAAGGGCAAATACAGAAAGGTATCACTTATATGTGGTATTGAGAGTAAATGGATGAAAAATGCAATGCTTTAAGGGGGCCAAAATCATCCTTTTCCCAGAGTATAGGGTAGAGAAGGAAAGAAACAGAGTGAAGGGTAAGGGAAAAGAGATAAATGTGAAGTAACAGTGTCAGGGATCAAGGGAATTCAGAAACATTGGTGGTGTTAAGGTATGATAAGAGCTAAATATCCAAACCTAGAGTCAAAAAATGAAATCACAAGATCCAACATTTACTAACCAAACTTAAAAGATGCCTGCCTGTCAAGATGGAGGCTGGGACTGGGGTTGGATAGTAGGAGAGGGGACACTGGTAGAGGAAGTGAAACTGATGGCAGATCAGCGAGAGAACACTGTATCTCAAAATCCCAACTATGAATAACTTTGTAACTCCAGTACTTTAATAAATAAAATAAAATATGGAAAAAAATGTATCAAGTCACATGTCTCCTAGCTTTATAATGAGAGGCTAGTCATAGTATGAAAACTTAGCAAGCCTGGGTTCTAATATGACTGTGCAAACCAGCCCTGCCCAGACCATACTTACACTGCAATCAAAGAACGTTTCATGCCTTAGTTAATTCACCCTGTAAAATTCCTTTCCCGAAATCTACCATCATTCCTTTGCCTTAGGAGTACCTACACAGAGACTTCATGTGTATGCTTTAATAAATTATTTCTGCATTCTATATATACTTAGTCTCATCCTTGAATTCTTTCTCATGATGAAGTCAGAATCTGGTGTCCAGGTTAATGCCATTTGCTTCATGTTCTTCTGACCAGAAAGAGTAAAATTTTATTTCAACTCACAGGGTTCTGTTGCTGCCCTGAGTCCCAGGTACTAATGTGTCATGGATTAGCTCCAAAATATGCAAAAAATGTGAATTTGAGTGTAACCTACTGAGTGCCTTTGCAGACTGGTTGGCAGGTTGTCCATGTTTAACAGAATTTACCCAGGTCTTTAAAACCTGTAACTTTCAAAGACTGACCCACAATGAATATTTTTAGCAACACAATGAATATTTTACAAATATTTCCACAGCCAATTGTTTTAGAATTTATCTCAGGGTGTATGCATGTTCATTTATTTATTATGTATCACAGCTTAATTTCATCTCAAACCCCAATCAAATATTTTGGTATCTGTTCCACTATTCCCATCACTAAACCTGCAAAGGAGGGTGTGCAGACAGTGCAGGTTGGTGAATGACAACAATCCCATGGAGACAAAGAGGACCTCACAAGGGATCCCATGATCAGATATCTGCATTATTGCAGAGGAACCTGCTGACTACAGTGCACTTTACATACAGATGTTTTCCCTATCTGCTGTTCCACATCTGCAGTTCAACAAATCGTTCCCAGTTCAGCAGCTAGAGGACCCACAGTGACAGAGGGCCAATGATAAGGAACTTGAGCAGCCACAGATTTTGGTGTTTTTGTGTGTGTTAGCAGTAACGGGGTGTTGGGGGGTCCTGAAATTTATTCCCTGTGAATACCAGGGAGGATATGGAAGGAGTCAAAACTCAGGTGTCGCCATGTTTTTAAAGAGGTGGCTGTGAATAAGAAAATGATATTGTTTTATAAAATGACATCAAATTCATGTCCAAGAGCTTTATTTTAAAATATATAAAATTAAAGCCAAACCTTGTGTGGTTCAGATTTGAACAAGAATATGCAAACCTCCACTGGAGGAATAAAAGCCATCAACATAAAGAATGTTAAGAAGATAAACAATTAGGAGAAGATAAACAATCAGGATCTTAACTCAGAGCTTCTGTTCATCTTTAATTTTAACTTCTTTTCCACATGGTTGTAAAACATTGTAATACTATATTATACACAAAAGTGAAAAAAATCAGTGGCAATGAAACAGAAGGCAAACATCTCCTCTCTTTTGGGTGTATGTTCTATAAGTATGCATAATAAAATAAGTATGTATAAAAATTAAATGGCCATCAATGTGGTACTCTCTTCTCTAGAAGCTTCACAGAGTTGTAGAAAAAGTCACACAGATCTAATGTTCTATCTGAACTTATAGATGCAGATTTCATAAGGCTAATAGCAGTGCCCACTGGAAAGAGGTGGCAGAACATCTATCTGGATTGGTTGCTTGAAAAAAACTAAGAAAAGAAGTCAAAGTACAGGCTTTTCATTATGCAGAAAGTAAGGCCTGAGTTAGTTCTCAACAGATTTTACTACAACCAGAGGAAACTGCATCCCACCCAAAGAGCTTCTGGGTCTTAGTCCTTGAGTTCATATCATCTGGCCACCCACGCTGCCACCCAGTGAGCTTTAGCTTACATAACCATTATCATCTGGGAACATTCCACATGCTCTTAGTATTACTCCTTTAATACAAAGTATTTAGGACTTTATTTTACCTAATTCAGGGATCAGTACATCGTTACCTCTGAAAATGTTCTTGAAAACAATTTCTAGCATGCCTAGAGGTTTCCCACATCAATTAAGCAATTCTGACACCAACAGAGAGCTCAATAATTCAGCTCTATCTTGATACTATTTATCTGGAAACAATGTCCATTCCACTTGAAATGAGTTCTACTTCATCTTCAAAAGCTAGTCACAAATCTTGCCTGTTCTAAGGAATGGTTCTAATCTAAGGTTCCTACTACTTCCTCCTCAGTTTTGTTTTGTTTTTTGTCTTTTTTGGGTCACACTCAGCAATTATTCAGGGGTTGATCCTGGCTCTACACTCAGGAATTACTCTTGGTAGTGTTCAGGTACCTTATGGGATGCCAGGATCGAACCCAGGTGGGCTGTGTGCAAGGCAGCACCCTACCCTCTGTGCTATTGCTCGGCGCCCCAGTTTTAAGCAATTTGCTAGAGCAGCTCATAGAAATCATTAGACCTGTTTAACCAAACTCACTTTTTGTTTTAAAAAGAATACGATCAAAAAATAAATGAGACTAACTACAACCAATAAGTGTCCAAAAGGCAGTAATATATAGGGCAAAGAATGGGGAAAACACAGGAGCCTCCATGTCCTGACTGTTCATTCTCCCAGATCTCTACAAGTTCAATACAAAAGCTCTTCGAACCCTGCTACTGGAGAGGATTTCACGAGGCTTCCTGATATTGGCCCTCTTCCCTCCTCAGAATTATGGACTCGGGGAGTAAAAATATCTATCTTCTAATTATATGATTTAGTCCCCTGGCAGCTAACCTTCATCCTCAAGTATTTTTCAAAAGTCACCTCTTTCATGTAACTTGAAAGACAATTTTAACATTCTCAAAATGCAGGTAATCCCAGGCTTTTGCAGAGCTGAGCACGAAAACTGTTGACAAGGACCCAAAATATGCAAGATATGCAAAATTATAAGATATAAAAAAGATATCAGATATATTTTGGTCTTTGCCCACATAATATTACAACTTTGTTTAGAAGTTCCCAACAGTGACATATCAACATGTAATCTGAAACTTCACATGGTCTTCTGCTAATTTGCTCCAATTTTTTGATTACTAAACTTAAAATTAATCTCTCTAAGGTTATTTCAGGTCATTTAAAAAGATACATTTCAATCATACAGGGCCCCATCACTTGCTCTAATATGCAGAAAACAGTCTTCAAATAAAGCCATACGCATTCTCTTCTTTCTCTTTAACTAGGTGTAGATCAAAGAATCATAAATCAGGATCGAAAAACATCTGCAAAAGTAATTCAGTTCAATCACCTCTCTGATGTCAGAATCACTGAGATAGAATAAGGATAGTATTTAGTTGCCCACAAGGACCAAGTCCACAAAAATTTGTGTTTTTGGCCTTTCGGAGACTTTGTTAATAGTGTCCTATCTTATCAGAAGGTATCAAACTAAAGTGTAATATGAAATTTTAGCAACAATAACCATTTCTTTTGGTTATTCTATCCAATGTAGCCCTCATGGAAAAGCCTGGCAAGCTGTCCCATGCGTGTTCGATATGCCAAATCCAGTAACAAAAATGTTTATTTTCCTGACCCGAAAGAGCCCTTAATACGGCAGCAGTAAGAAAGGCAAACAAGCAGTGCCTGATAAAATTTCACGGTTGTCCTAGGCTGCCAAAACGAAGAAGGACTAAAATGACTGTACTTTCAATGCACGTACGCTGGCATCGGAAGCATATATTGAGGATCTGATGGTGCAAGCGCAAAAGATCAAGTACGACATCATTGGTCTGACTGAGACGAGGAGGCGTCAGTCGCATCATGCTGTATTTGACACTGGAGAAGAATTGTTCCTTGGAACATGTGATGAAAAGAGGCATCGGTGGCATTGGTGTCCTTGTCAACACGAACATGGCTGTCAACACTGATTCATTTGAATGCCTAACAAACCAAATAGAACGATTACACTTGAGGAGATGTGGCCCACTGCCAGCAATTTCTATCTTCATTGTCTATGCACCAACATCCACATACAAAGAAGATGAAATTGAGAAATTCTACATGGAATTCGAGGAGTTCTATAAAAAGATCACACCTTCTACAAGATCATAGTCGGTGATTTTAATGCCAAGATAGGACCGAGAAGATCGGGCTGAAGAACTACACATCGGGACCCATGGCCTAGAATGGAACGAACAGGGTGAGAGACTATCTGAGTTCATCATGTCCACCAAGACTATTCATGGGAACTCACAGTTTCAGAAGGCTGAAGTGAAACGTTGGACATGGGAATCTCCTGGCGGACAGTTCCACAATGAAATTGACCACATCATCTTCAATCGACGGTTTTGTCTCACCGATGTTGCTGTCGTCCCCAAATTCCAGACAGGATCGGACCACCGTCTCCTTCGTGCAAAATTCTACTTCCCACAATGGGGAGAAAAAGCTGCAATGTTTAAGAAGAGAACTCCCCAGAACGACCACCAACTGGGAACTCTTTGGCACCATTGCGGCAACATGGGAAGATACCATCATTGATGACATTGATGAAGAATACAACTGACTGGTTCAGCACCTCCATGATTGTGCGAAGAATACTGAGGAGAGAGAAAGACACAAAAGGACGCTTGTCTTCAGAAACTCTTGAGCTCATTCGCCAATGTGGCAAGGCGCGAGCCTCAGGAGACCAAATGCTAAAGTCCAAGCTTGCTAAACAGTGCAGAGAAGCGATAAAAGCAGACCTCAAAGACAGAAGAGCAGAAATACTGGAAGATGCAGCAGAAGCCGGGAAAAGTATTCACACTGCCCGCGTGTCCTTCGCCAACTATAAGACCAAGATGACTGCCCTCCGACGCCCTGATGGATCTATCACATCTTCCAAAAAAGGCAATGGAGAAGATTATCCGGGACTTCTACTCAAATCTCTTTGATAGCCACATCCACCTGTCCACATACCAAATTTCACAGGATGGATATGTCATTCCCAACGTTCCCCCTTCTGAAATCCGACATGCCATCTCGTCGGTAAAGAAGGGAACAGCACCAGGCCCAGACAAAGTCAGACCTGAACACCTGAAGAATCTGCCGTCGGTACTCATCAATACACTAGCTCGGCTCTTCACACGCTACCTGTCCGAATGCAAGGTGCCCTCCCAATGGAAAACCAGAAGGACAGTTCTACTGTTCAAGAAGGGAGACATTCACAACATCGGCAACTATCATCCCATCTGCCTGTTGTCTGTCATCTACAAGCTGTTTACACGAGTCATCCTGAACAGGATTAGCAGAACACTAGATGAAGGACAACCATGCAAGCAAGCAGGTTTACGGAAAGGATTCAGCACAATCGACCATATCCACACAGTAACCAAGCTCATTGAGGTTTGTAGGGAGTACAAGATCCCGCTCTGTCTCACGTTCAGAAAGCCTTTGATTCTGTGGAGACTGAAGCAGTCATCGAAGCCCTAGTCAAACAGGGTGTTCAAACCCAATACATCAAGATCCTTCGTGAGCTGTATTACGGATTCACCACCAGGATCTCACCATTCTACAAAGAAGTGATCATTGATGTCAAAAGAGGGGTTCGACAGGGTGATACCATCTCACCAAAACTCTTCAGCGCCACCCTCGAGAACATCATGAGACAATTAGCATGGGAAGGAATGGGAGTGAAGATAGATGGTCGGCAACTACACCACCTCCGCTTCGCTGATGACATCGTTCTAATAACACCAAACATTAGCCAAGCAGCACAAATGCTGGCTGACTTTAACCGAGAATGTGGAAAGGTAGGTCTACAGCTGAATCTGAAGAAAACTATGTTCATGAGAAATGAACTAGTTCCTGAGGCCCTATTCACTCTCAATGGAACAAACATCTCTGAATGCAGCAGTTATGTGTACCTAGGTAGAGAAGTCAACATGATGAACGACCTAAAACCTGAGCTGTGCAGGAGGAAGAGAGCGGCATGGAATGCCTTCAAAGGCATCGAAGAAATAGCTAAAAGAACAAAGAACCTCCGGCTCCGGACACATCTCTTCAACTCCACCGTTCTCCCTGCATTAACATATGCCTCAGAGACCTGGGCCCTACGAAAGCAGGATGAGAATGCTATTCGGGTCTCCCAGAGAGGCATCGAAAGAGCTATGCTTGGAATATCACATCTCACTCAAGTGAATGAAGGAATCCGGAGTTCTGACCTCCGTCGCTATTCCAGAATCAGGGACGCTGTCTCGTTTGCCAAGGCATCGAAAATCAGATGGGCTGGACATGTAATGCGATTTGGAGACAACCGCTGGACTAGAGCCGTTACCGACTGGATCCCACGGGATGTCAAAAAAGATCATGTGGCCGCCCACCTACAAGATGGTCAGACTTCCTTGTTAAGACCCTGAAGGAACGGTTTGAGGCTCTTCATATTCCTGAATCAACCAGATGCCATTGGGCTACATTGGTACGTGATAGGGTCCAATGGAAATGTTACTGGCGCCGCTCGAGCAAATCAATGAATAACGGGATTCAAGTGATCAAGTGATCAAGTGATTCTATCCAATGTTACATCCAAGTGTGATCCATTAGTGGCATGTGCCATCCTATGGGAAACATCCAAGAGTGAGTCATCAGCTGTAGCACATCAAGGATGAACACGGAACATCATGTTTCCTGTCACCAGGATGCCACCCTCCCAATCACCCTGGGTTTACCACACAATGTGAAGGAAAAAAGAAAAGCCAGACTATACCTCTCTGGAATGTGTATCCTGAAAGAATGCAGTGGGGAGATGTTAGCGGGAAAACGGTCATTTCCAAAGGAATCAGATTGCACCAGCTTGGGTCAAGACAGACTTCAATGCTCTATCTTAGTGATCTTTCCTCACATCTTAAATGCAAAAGATCCCCCAGCACTGGAGATAAAACTGGTGACCCATGTCAGGGTATGACTGTGTACTCAGCATGGACCAAAATAAGACCCCACTTCTGCATGCTGTGGCAGACCTAGAGGAGGAAACTTATTACTTTCTGTACTTAAAATGGAGACACCATCATGACAAGGTTCAGCAACGTCTTCCCTGCTATCTCTTCTATATTTGGGCAGAGATAGAAAAGATTTCTTTGAACTAAAACTCTCTTTTATTCATTTCCTTCTTAATTTCCAATGGAGAGGGTAACCAACCAGCCACTGATTTATATCAGAGAAATCTTTCATGAACACTCTACTTCCTATGAGCATAAAATATCTCCTCAGTCCCTATCTTTGTGTAAGAATTTTAAAGTTGGGGTAGGGAGGGCCAAAGGAGTGCAGAAACTAAGGCAATTGCCTGCTTGCACTCATTTCAGCCAGGACCCTGGTTTAATCTGAAGCACTGTCTGGTCCCCTAAGCACCGCCAAGGGTCACTCCTGGGCACAGAGCCAGCAACTGTCCCTAAGCACTGTACTGCTGGGTGTAGCCTGAAACATCCCACCAAAAAGTAGGGTGCAGGCAAAGTGCATAGGGAGTCCAGGCTCATGCTTTGTATGCACAGATCCTGGTTCAATCTTTCATACCAGGTGGCTCGTTAAGCATTTCTTGGCGTGGCCCTAGTGGCCCTGGTAGTCTCTGGTATGCCCGGAGCTGAGTAGCACTGCATCCTTGGATCCAAGCACTGAGCTTCTCAGCCTGAATATCACCAGGAGTGTCTCTCGAGCTTCTGAGCACTGCTTTTTAGCACCCTTCCCAAGAAATTAAAAACTTAAACTGTATAAATGACAATATATATGTATGACAATATACATGACCATAAGATGTGTATATACATTTTATATACACATTAAATATATGTTATATCAACATTTAAAATATTAAAAATGTGTATAAAATGTATATATATTTAAAGTATTTGTGTCTATTTCCTTATAAAAACAATGACCTCACTTTCCTCGAGTTTGGAAGGTACTAGTGGATGGATCTGGCTGCATAATACATGGACTGTGAACTTCACATCAAAGCAACACTGGACAGTTATAACAACATCTCAATAGATATCCAGCCCTGTCCTAGAGAGCAAATAAATACAGAGACTAGAGTCTATCACTGCTGCCTGAGAATAGTAGGTCTCCTATACAGAGAAAATTATATTGCAGAGATTTCAGCTATGGATGCAAATTAAAAATCAGGAGAGCAAACATTCGCCAATTCAAGTACTTTTTTGTAATCAAGCACTTTTGAACTTGTTTTGTATGTGGGTAGCTTTCTGTGTTACCTACTCCAGGTCAAACAACACACAGGATTTATACTTTTAAGAATGCTTAATGATTTTCCCTGGGGGTCAGCTATCAAGATAATATGTGTGAAATGGTTTATCAACTGAAAAGCACTATAAAACATGATGTGGCATCATGAAATACTGGATTCTCACTGAGTGCTCAGCAAGGCTTACTCTTGATAGCTGCCAAATGCACAGGGCATTTTAAGTACCTCATATAAATGAGCAAAAAAAATTCTATCGAGATTTTAAAAACTTGATCTTATAAAATATTTCTTTTCACAGCTGCAGGTATATGAAATATAGTAGAGCAAAGATATATAAAACTATGGTTCAGAAACAGAAAGAGAGAGGGAGAAAAGTGCTTGGCATGGAGGCAGATGGGGGAGCAGAGAAGAAATCTGCTCTGGGGACATTGATTTTTGGGAAATGTGCACTAGTGGAGGGATGGGTGCTGGAATACTGTATAACTGAAACCCAATCATGAACTGCTTTGTAATTGTCTATCTCACATATAATTTTTATTATATATAAAATTATATATATTATATCTATATATAATTTTAATATAAATTAAAATTATAATTTTAATTATAATAAAATTAAAAAATAATAAAATTATATTTCATTAAAAATTATGGTTCACATATATAAAAGATAAAGTCTTAAGATGGGAAAGTATCCAAAGAGAACAGGCATAAAAGCAGCTATGAGAGAGAGAGAGAGAGAGAGAGAGAGAGAGAGAGAGAGAGAGAGAGAGAGAAAGGACCTGCCATAGAGGCGGGCTATGGAGGAGTGGGGAGGGAATTGGGGACATGGTGGTGGGAAATGGGCATGGTTGGAGGGATGGGTGCTGGAAAACTAAAAGACTGAAACCCAAACACGAACTTCTTTGTAATTGTATATCTCATGGTGGTATAATAAAAAAAAATGCATTATACCAACTGTTAAAAAAAAAAGCAGCCATAAGAATTTTGCTAGTACTGAAAAGATGTCTGTCTTCCATGGCATGCTGGGTACATAACCAAAGTTGGGAATGGCATTTAAGAGTTATTGCTGCCTCAAGGAAGTTGAAGACACCACTCAGATGCTGGGGTAGAAATGGATGCCCTCAATTATGCTTGTTTTCTCTTTTATGTTATTAGTTGATTTTTAAAACACTGACAATTAAAAACTCAGTTAAAAAACAGTTAATGAATCTTCCAAGAAATTAGACAAGGCTTCTTTCTTCTACAATTAGACACATCAATAGAAATTAACACTAGGCGATCTTGTGCCCCTGAAAAGAATATGAGCCATTTGTCCCATCATGCAGATACTCTGAGAATTACACAACATAAACATGTGGGGTCAGATTTCTAGGTCCAGAGCTTCATTTGGAAGGAGGAGGAGGGGGAGGAACAGGATGAGGAGGGGGAAGGAGAAGAGAAGAAGAAAAAGGTGAAGGAGGAGGGAGGACAAGAAGTGGAAGGAGGACGGTAAGTGGGAGGAGAAGGGGGAGCGAATTAATACTTATTAAGTTTCCAAGACTGCTCTATTAAAGCTAAACAATATAGTAAGTTATCACTAATTGCCCACAGGCCGAATAACTGGCCAAAATACTAGCTGTGCATATGATAAGGGATAAAACTAAAATAGCCTATCAGATTATACCTGGGTTTAGAAGTTTCATATTTATACTCTTATTTTCATTATTTTTCCAACTAGTTCTACCTTCTGCCAAGGAACAATGAACCTGCTATTTTGATAGTCATTAATAGTCAAGAGGCTCCTATGAGAAAGTTATGTGGAAACAGTGTTTCTGAAAACAAAACCCATGTTCAAAACCTTTGTTACAGGACACTTTCTAGCAGCCTCCATCAAAGCCAAAGCCAAGTGCCAGTCTCCCACAGCTGTGAGCCACTTGGGGGTCTAGCTGTCTTTTTCTCCTACTTGCCACTCTAATTCACAAATATCTTTGCCAAACCTTCTATGAAGTCCGAGGCTGTGTAAGTTCGCTGCTTATGACTGCTCTCCACAGGGTTGTTTAGGGTCTCCAGGGCTGACTCAATTGCTTCTACCAACTCTTCCCGCTTGTCTTTCCCTCACTGGTTTCTCCTCTGGGTGGCGGGTCAGGCCGGTCTCCAGCTGGTATACCTTCTGCAGGGGTGAAACTGTCCAAAAGGCACAGCTGCATACTCGGTGGCCAGCTTGACACCAGTGTGCACCTCGGCTCGGTCCACCTGTGAGTGGAGGAAGGCCAGCAGGTCCGCCTGGCTTTTCTCAGCAGGTACAGGATCAAGGCCCACAGGCTCACTGGCATGGTGCTGTGTGTTCTTGAGCTGTGCGCTCCTCTCCTGCAGTTCTTCCTTGAGCTGAGAGATCTGCTTCTTGAGGCTGCTGATGTAGTTGCGGTGCTGTTCCTCCCACTCTTGCAAGACAGCCTGGTACCCCTCTTTCCCTGTGGGCCCGTTGGCCCAGGTAGCCTGAGCTGCTCCTCGTCACCTTTCGGCGTGCATGCCAACATGTAGAGCACAGAGATGGCACAGCAGAGGAGCACCAGCAACACCACCACTCGCGAGACCCACGAAAGCAGCCCCCCGCGAACCATCATCACTCAGCAATCAGCCATAGGTCCAGAACTGGTGACATCCCAGGTGGTTTGGGGCCCACACTAGGGCTTCCCTGAACTAGACTCCAGGAAACAGGTGTTGGCACTTTCCAAGGCTCCTTTCATCCATTTTTCCCCTTATAAGTTTTATGCCTTGGGATTAAGCACTATGGTGAGAGGTTCCCTGTTTCTAAAGAATGATTTTCCAGGCTGAATCAGGAGTCAGGTGAAACCTCCAAGTTTTCCATTCCTTCCCATCACAGTCTTCCAAATGTGCAGCAGAGAGCAAGAATGGACCTGTAAGAGACCAAATGACAATAACACTTATTCCAGGTAAGGCAGGGGATGTGGGCCAAGTGGTAGAGCACATGCCTTACATATCTGAGGTCCTGAGTTTGATTCCCACCAATGCATGGGCCAATCCATCCTCAGCACTGCCAGGAGAGGTCCTAACCCTGGGAGTGAACCACTGCTGAGAATGGCTCTCACAATAAAAATAACAGAAGGTAACATTGTATGTGTAAAGAGGGCAGAAGATCTCCCCATGAGGTTCATAGAAAAAAGCTTATGATATATGCTTAGACTTTGTTAAATGTTTATAAATCAGAATGTAAATATACATTTTCAGTGTAACTACATTAAGAACAAAGAATATAGAAAAGATAGCACAAACAGAATACAACAAAATGTTAACAATGATTGCTTCTGAGTAAGATTATTAATTATTTTCCTGTATCTTATGAATTCCCTACAATGGCATATATTATTTTAATAGATAAAAGGAAAAGCGGAACTATTGAGATTGAAGTTGCACCCAGGGACTTCTCAGCACTGGTGGCTGTAAAAGATGAGTCTATTCGTACTCATCTGTGCACTTTAATTCAGGGTGGGCCAAAAGCTGACTAAAATGCTTTTCGAGCTTTCTCTGAGGAGGTCAGGAAGCACGGGGTTCACTCAAGTTTCCACCTGTATAAGTGCAAATGGTAACTTATTCAAGACAGAGTTATTCCAGAAAACTTTCCAGTTTTACTTATAGACAAGGAATGATGGATCACCATAGAAAAGAATGTGGATAGGAGAAGAATGGAAATGAGAACACTGTCCTTTTTGGGACAAAACGGCTCAGGCATGTTTCTTTTCTGGTCCCTTTAGGATAACTCTAGGTACTGTCTGTTCATCTGGAATTCCAGACAAATCACCGGGTCTTTCATTCAAAGTCCTGCTTTGCACCTCAACTCCTAACCCCTTTAACAAATGAAGAGCCAAACTTCAAGTCTCCACGAAAACTTTCTTCCCCATTCCCTTAATCTCCAGATCAAATTTCTTTTGTGTTATTCCTTCCGCAACACTCTTTTCTTCATCTTTTCTACCCATCTTAGCCAAAGAAAATAAAATGACCACCAGCTTCCCTCTCACCAAAGCCGGGACCCTGAGGTCTCCTTCCTTGCTGACCTCCCTAAATCAGGGAGTCGCCACATCTGACATCAGCTCTAATTCTCCTAACCCCAAACCAATATTATCAATGAGCACATTTCAGATTGAAGACAGCAGATGAAATAAGCATACTAGAATAATCTTATACAGTCATATGTCTCAGTCAACTAAATAGAATGTCTAGTTCAAAACCTGTGTGTAATAGTCGATTAGCACCACATGGTAAAGGAAATAATCTGAACAACAGAGGTAGTATCAGTAGACCTCTGACATGAAAAAACTGAACATACTAGTTCTTAAGTAAATGAGAATCTAAACCACCAACAATAACCTACATAAAACTCAAAGAACTAGTGGGAAACTAAAGGACATAACCAATATGTCAGACAGAGATAGAAACCCAGGCAAATTCTTAAGTCCATTAAAACTCTTAAGCCTGGTCAATGAGAACCTGAAATCAACACTAACTGCACTGGCAATCAAAATTAAGCAAGCACTAGGTAGTTAAAATTAAACATTCACTATTTGATAAATTTGACTAACACAAAGAAGAACCAATTAAAAAGGATAGCAGATTCCATTCAAAATGAACTGAAGGAATTAAAGCACACAATAGCAAGCCATAATGGCAGAACTGCATAGGTAGAGAAGCATAAAGATGAATTTGAAGGCAAAATACAGATCAGCAAAGATAGAGAACTGACAAGAAAAGAGAAAAGACTAGAATGGCAAAGTATGTGTGATACTTAATGGATAACAGCACGAGAACAATCCTCAAACTATAGGAATACCAGAAGGAGATGAAAACGAGAACAGAAAGAGTAAGTGTTGCAAGAGATCTTTCCCACTCTATTCAGGGGAGGCCAATAGATGGACTTAAGAGACCCAAAGAGCACCAACTAAAATAAAGCCAAGCAGAACAATACACACGTAATCAAAATGGCAAAATCCAAAAAGAGAGACAGACTTCTTAAAGTTTTAGAGAAAGTTAAAACCTTAAGTATAAGGGAAACAATATAAGAATCACAACAGAGCTCATAGATCTCATATAAAATGTACAGGATAGCAAAGAGTGGGATGACGTATTCAATTACTCACTGAAAAAAATATTCAATCTAAGGCCCACTACCCTGCAAAGCAGTCATATAGATAGGAGAGAAGGATAATAACATTCTCATACAAACAAGAACTGATAGCATTTGCTGTAAGTAAACTTGCCCTTTCTTAAATCCGGCTCAGACCTCAACCCAGCAGACCAGCCTATCAGCGCCCGGTTCATCGAGTTCCACCCTGCAGCAGTCTTTCTTAAATCCGGCTCAGGTATGCCGATCCAGAGACTTGCAGACATGGGGCAGAGCTGCTACTGACTCTCCCTGTGACCAGCTGCTCACGAGGCACCCGGGAGGGATGGTGGGTTCTAGTCCTGGCCCACCACCCCAGCAGAGCCTCGCAACAAGCCAGACGACCCCCCACTCCATGAGGGCCTTCATTTTCCACATCCGGACTTCTCTCTTGTCAGACCTCCACCCAGCAGACCAGCCTATCAGCGCCCGGCTCGCGCCACAAGCGGCGCGGTTCATCAATAAATACTTAGAGATGCCTACAAGAGTATGCTACCTGCACGGCAGAGCCTGGCAAGCTACCCGTGTTGTATTTGATATATATGCCAAATACCAGTAACAATTATAGACTCATTCCGGAATGGATTGAGGCTCTTTATGTTCCTGGAGCAAGCAGATGCCTTGGGCTCTACTAGCATGAAATAGGACATATGGAGATGTTACTGGGGCCCGCTCGAGCAAATCGATGAAGAACGGGAAGACAGTGATACAGTGAAACTTGCCCTTAATAAAATTCTGAAAGATCATTTATATAAACAGCCAATTGTAAAAGCAACAAACCAATACAGTAAAATGGTAACACAGCCCTTTATATCAATAAAATCTCTGAATCACAATAGAAATCCCTCATCAAAAGATACAGAGTAGCATACTGGATCAGGAAGCAAAATCTTACGTTTGCTGCATACAGGATACAAATCTAAAATCACAGGGTAGACATAGATATAGGCTCAGAGTGAAAGGATGGAAAACAATTATATAAGCCAACAGTAAACAAAAAAAATAAAAGCTGGGACAGAGATACATATCAAAACAAACAGCTTTCAATCTAAAGAAATTAATTAGAGATAAGGATGGACATTACTTATTAGTTAAGGGAACAATATACCAAGAAGTAGTAACTTTAATTAATATATACACACAAAGCCAGAACCGTAACACAGTAGGTAGGGTGTTTGCCAACAATGCAGCCAACCCTGGTTTAATCTCCAGCATCCCATA